>KN888934.1:20389-33401 GCA_000934455.1 Apostichopus parvimensis | reverse complement strand
TTCACCTGGCTTACCGTGCTTCACAGTGGCTGTCTGTTCAATCGTACAGAGATAGCAAAAATAGACAATGTTGAAAGTTTTGGGCATTTCCTTTTATTATTTCACTATCGGACATGAGACTTTTACAAGTGAAATCTAACAAAACCGCAATACCGCTGGGTTTTCACAATGGGAATTTATGGAATTTCAGGTGAATACCGCTTGAATGTCATTCAAGCAATTAGAAAAACCGTCAGCCTATCCATTGAAACATCATTTGCAATTGCAACAACACAAAGTCAAATTTCTCTTAGTTATCTCTGAAGATTATAAAGGTTATCTTACTTGTGACAATACATTGGTGCACTGCTGAAGGAGGGACACAGGGGGGTTACCCAGCCCGGCTGCGAGCTGCACCCTCAATAGTTGTTCCTTCTGTGGGACATTGTCCTTGAGGGCATGAGACAGGGCTATCGCCGAGCACCAGTTGGACAGAGCGTCTTGGCTGAAAAGACCTCCACAGAGTAGCTGACCAGCTGTGACCGATGAGACTGAAATAGGAGGACAGATGGTCACAATTTCTACTCTTTAGATCACTTTTATTCTACAGTCTGTTCTAATTCTGCAATCTGCAGACCACCGTATTCTACAGCCCGCTCTATTCAGCAGACAGCTTTTAGATGCATCACTCTATGCTGCAGACCAATCTATTCTACAGACCATTCTATTCCACAGACCACTGTATTCTACAGCCCATTCTATTCCGCAGACCACTGCATTCTACAGACCATTCCATTCCGCAGACCATTCTATTCTACAGACCACTCTATTCTACAGACCATTCTATTCCGCAGACCACTGCATTCTACAGACCATTCTATTCTACAGACCACTCTATTCTACAGACCATTCTATTCCACAGACCACTGTATTCCACAGACCATTCTATTCTACAGACCACTGTATTCTACAGACCATTCTATTCTACAGACCACAATATCCTACAGACCATTCTGTTCCACAGACCACTCTATTCTACAGACCACTCTATTCTACAGACCGTTCTATTCTACAGACCACTGCATTCTACAGACCATTCTATTCTACAGACCACTCTATCCTACAGACCATTCTGTTCCACAGACCACTCTATTCTACAGACCACTCTATTCTACAGACCGTTCTATTCTACAGACCATTCTATTCTACAGACCACAATATCCTACAGACCATTCTGTTCCACAGACCACTGTATTCTACAGACCACTCTATTCTACAGACCGTTCTATTCTACAGACCATTCTATTCTACAGACCACACTATCCTTCAAACCATTCCACATTACGTGAAAAGTCTCCCAATAGAAAACCTGGTCCAGTAATCTGCGGGATTGCTCAATTCTGCGGGTAAATGTCGGTCTCCCTGAGATAATGCAATTCATTATCTGGGCTCACTTTGCTATCTGTGTTGCATTTCACTCATTGTTCATTCATCTCCACAAGGACATTAGCAATGCAGTGGACAATGATAAGCAATGACGTAGTAGTAGCATAGCTCCTACACATGTACAGACATTTATAGAACCATTTGATTCGTCGACCAGTTCGGACTCGCAGAAAGTGTCTGGCACTGCAAAGGCATTATACTAAATCCTTGATAGCCATCCAAGGTCCCTTATCACTGCAACCATAACAACCAACAACCACCCTAACTACTTTCCTACCCTTTTTTCACAATTAAAAAATATTCCGGGAATATGGAAAGAGAAACTTAAATACCTTAATGTAAACCATAAATCCCATTTTACCTCCGAGGTTATACAGATGCCAGACCAAATTTGGTTAATAAGAAATATGTGAAAGAAAACTAAAAAAAAATGTCAAGACAAATGTTGGTTACCATCAGCAGTGGCTGGAAGAAGAGTAGAGATGATTTGTTCTTGCCCGAGGTCATTCTTGTAGAGAAAACACTGGAAGCAGTAGAGTACAGCACACCGGAGGTCAAAAGGTTGTTTCTCGTTGACCATAGACATCAGTAACACCACTAGAGCAGGTCTGAAAACAGGTTAATAAAGTAGATACAAAGATATATCTGTGTTGTTCAATCTGAATATGGTTTATATGTATCTTTTTGCAATCCCTTTAGCTAAAACATCCCTAGCAACCTAATGGACCAGTCCATTCTTTTCATAGTTTTACGGCACTTTATCTTCACTGATGTTGTTTTGTTTTTGCTATTTGACAATATGAGAAATAAATTTGAATCTAATTGAATCATAGCTATAGTAGAGAGAGCAAAATATTTTTGAGCACCATTTTGCAAGCAGTGTTGTATATCCTCTCTATCATGAATATTCGTAAACTTTGAAAACATTGTAAACATTGAACAAAGAAAGACACTCTCATATTCGAACATCTGACATGCAATTTGCTTTACTATTTCAACTATTTCTCCCCCCACCTCACCCCTCCCCAATCAGTCATACTCACACATACAGTACTTAGCTTATATTGCAAGTTTGAGCTTAAAGAGTTCTTCAATCAGGGAAGAAGAAAATTTATAAACTGTGGATTATATTATTAATGACTTTTTCTTTGTCAGTGAAGAGCTTCAATTCATTGTGTGACGGTGTGATCTATGACTGAAAATATGAATATAAATGAAAAAAATAAAATAAAACAAAAATTTTATATATCCACCTTGCAAGAATGTACTTAGGTTAAACCTCTTCTAGGTCACACCAATTTTTCTTTCACTATGAATATGTTTCTTCTGCATATTTTTTATATCTTCCTTGTTGTTACAGGATATGGGTGGTGTATGTATTACAAATTGCTCTTCTTAAAGAACTAACAATTTTTGCTCAAGAAAACCTAACTGGAAGTGCAGCTAAGGGACCTCAAAAACGTTTGGCATATGAACCTGGCTCCGAATTAATAAGGTAGAACAAACCTGGGTGGTTCTGATGGAGCGTTGACCGCTGCAAAAAATTCTTGATTCAGTTTGAATCCTCGAATGACCTCTGACACCGTGTTTAAAGTCTGTGAGTGTACAACAAAGAAGAAGAAATTGAAACAGAGTCAAGTTTGCAAAAGTAAGTTGCAAAACACATTTAATAAATTCAGATTGCATTGTACATAACTCAAATGCTACCAAATAGGAACAATGATAAAGTGGTTTTACCCTCCATCACTTTGGAGACGCTGAAAAAAAACACTGTAAGTGGTAAGACCTATGACCCAACCCGAAGGGGAGTTTTACGGGCCCAAAGCTGGTGTTCTAGTCACCCACCTCACACATCTCTCTTACAGTGTGCATACAGTAGTGTTAGCTCAGTGGTTAACGCCGGTGCCTTTCAATCATAAGGTCCCGAGTTTGAGTCACTCCAAGATTAATGTACGTCGTCCAGTTACAGAGTTTTTGACAATTGATCATTATCATGGACGTTAAATATGAATCTAAGAGACTGACTTCGGTCAGCTTGCGGCTTTGATACGCCAATGATGGCTTCTTCGCGAGTTCCTGCTTGCAGGAGGAACTAAAATACCTATTAGTCATTCTTTGTTATTTTGCTACATTTCTCCAGACAACTGAACTTTGCAGTTTCAGACGACCAAAATGTAAGACCTGACAGTCTGAAGGACAACCTGATACAATCATCAAAAGTTGCCCTGGCGAGAGTGTATTATGGCCATAAAATGAAGGTTGTACCAAAAATAGAAATCTTTACAAAACTAGTTTATCACTGATATGACACACATTTCACTTCGTTCACCCTCCCCCCCACCCAAACAACAATCCTTCCAAAATATAATTAATAAATTAAAACTTAATAAACTGTGATCTGGTTTGACTAGTGTGCCTTTCAAAAAAATTAATAGCATTAATACATAAGAAGAAGTTAATGACACTGGAAAATGAGAATAAAATTATTAAATAAAACTAAACAAACTGTGATCCCGTTTTACAAGTGTGACTTTTAAAAATAAAAAATTAATTAGTAGCATACATAAGAAGAAATAAATCAGACTGGAAAGGGAAAATGGAAATCTGTCTTACTTCTGTGAGAATATTAGCAGGTACACCCATCGCCATTAGTATGTCACAGAGTTGCTTGAGCAGACCGCATTGGTGAATCACCTTCTGACAGGCCCCAGTTACATTCTGAGGGTTGCTAGGGGAAACAAGGCACCTTACCACCTGAAACAAAAGAACAGCAGTATCCACGGATCAACAATATGTGTATGACGTATATTCATTATGCTTCAAGAAGTTATTATGCTTCAAGAAGTATGATATCAACGACATGGGTATGTCGAATATTTATTATGCTTCAAGAAGTTTGAAATCAACGACATGGGTATGTCGTATATTTATTATGCTTCAAGAAGTTTGAAATCAACGACATGGGTATGTCGTATATTTATTACGCTTCAAAAGTATAAAAAAATAGTCGCAACAACCGGTGAAAATGAAATGCATCCACAGGGTTCTTTTGTTCAAATGGTCAGCTTGCTACCTTGACAACTATGGACATGCCAGAAGACTGGTCACTATAAATTTAATCGTTTCTTTTGATCCTCCATGATTTTTTTGTTCTACACCAGACAATTTTTGCAGGAGATTAAAAAAACAATGAAGACGGTTATGTCATTCTACAATTTAGGGAGTCCAATTATTCCCACAGTTCTGGTAACCCTGTTGTAACCTGACGATCAGTTTGACATTTCAAGTATCATTTCATCTGTCGTTAATAAGGAAAAGTAAATACCTTTTAGAGCAGAGGATTACTAAAATTCATTATACAGTACGTAACGTACATAACGTGTCTATTGAATGTAGTCAAAATTGCAAATGTCAAATCCAACAATGTCACACATCCTGTATGGCATTGGTGCTAAATGGAATAATTTTATATAAATATATATATATATATATATGCATACATCATGCCCAATATTAAGGTTGACTTTACCTGTAACATAAGATTAACATTGTTAACTTTCTGAGCAGACCAGCTGGCATTGTTGCTGCTATCAGGAGCTTGAAGATTGAAAAATGGAGCTAATCTTTGAATGAAACTGTTGAGTAAACAGAACAAAACAAATATCAGATTGATAACACATTTAAATCACTGTCTTATGAGCACCGATAGCTGACGACAAAATCAAGTATAAAACGCTTCCCCCTTACCCTTCCCCACCTTTATCTTGTACATTTCCACGGAATGCAAACGACAAAACTGTCAAAAATTTATCCCCTTTAAAGCACATAATTTGTTCATGTGATAACAAAAAAACCTAGGCAGTCATGTTTGTTTAATTTAATCAAAATACTGTAATTTTCTTCAGCCCAATTCCATACAGACATTTAATATGCATGTCATTTGTGCAACAAACAGGGTTAATACTTTAGTTTAATAGTTTGAAAGTCTATGATACAAAACAACTAGTAAAATCATACAGTGACTTTTATTGTCAACCATATTCATGATAACCTTGGCTAACCTTTGACTTATCAAGCAACTACCCAGCTCCAAATCCCCCCCCCCCCCCCCCCTCCCCTCCTTTGTTAACATGACTTCAGATAAAACAAAGAGACAGACAGGTTCAAGTCGCACTTCAAACTAAGCTCCTGGGGAATGCCCAATTAAAAGTCCTTATTCTTAGAGAAAGTTCCTGCCCCACTGCACTATGCATCTGATCCCTTCCACCCAACACTGAATGTAGTGAAAGACACATATTACAGCAGTAGGTTTGAAAAAAAAAACTTTCTTGACATTATTGGAATGGCACTCTTGACTCTGAGATATAATATGGCTCTGGCATTGTGATCAGCAGGGCTTCTTATTAATTGATTGAACTCTTGAAGATTTTTATAATTGATACATTGGAAAGCAGCTGCTACTGGCTATGAGACATAGTCTATGAAGGTACTATGAAGGTATGATAAAAATTGATTTATTTATTGATCATTTGAGTAATTAAGGGTCCCTGTAGATTTAACCACCTCTTAGCCACTAGCATCCCGATCATATTAATTGATTCATATTTGAGCAGTATCAGTGAAGAAAAGAAAAACACTAACAGAAGAATAATCCAATCAAAAATATGTTGAACAATGATGGATGCCCTTTTGATTTCATTGCCTGGTCTTTTTATTTTCCTACCTTCCTTCTTTGAAGAATGTCTGGTTGGAGCTGTTCTTCTTCAGAAGGTTCAGAAGCAAGAGGAGGCAGTCCTCGACCACGATTCCTCCATCACTGCTGCCCTCCTCCTTGATGATCTCGAGAAGTCTGTCAAAGGCATTTTCAAACGCCACGATCTTCTGGATGTTCGCGTTGCCCTTAGTTAGATGAATGAGTAGGAGGAGACCCTGGGCATTGATGATTAGAAAAGAGAGAACCGTTATATCAGGACTGCATAATCTGTTTTTATAATCTGTTTTCTGCAAAGCTTGAGTGACCGACAAGATGATTTCCACGAAATGCCTTTGGGTCGTGATCCGCGGTCTGTCCCGAAGTGGATCCGGCCAGTTAAAACCCACGCTCTAGCTGTTTGCAAAGAGCTATGGTCAATTAAAACTAATGGTTAGTTACAGAGCAATGTCCTACGAAATGTGGTGTAAAGAATAATAAAACACTACTTTGACTGTTTATCATATCAATGTATATTGACAGATACAAAACAGGCCAGATTTCATTCATGCCACAGTCCACAAGTTTCACTAATACAATGGTAAACTCGATAATGTCAGAAAAGCCCTTGAGTTACCTGTGCCGACTTGACTGGGCTGAGCTTAAAAAGGTTATCCCATCCCAATCCGATGAGGTGACTAAATATCATTAAACAAACAACCAAGATTACCGTTGCAAGTGGCACAGAGAACAATCACTTTACGTAAATGTGGTAAATTCAATTATTGTCAAACTCTTCTCTTTTCCACAAAAAAAAAAAAATCACTTTTACATTTTGCACAACACCCTTATGGGAAAAGTCTGATTCTCCCTTCAGACAGCTTCCAAAATAAAGACTAAACTGCTTTGCAGCTTTGTGAAAGTTCAAGATCTAAGAATATTTTATTGCTTCATTTAATTACTTTAAAAATCAAGGTTTATGAAGAACAGACTACACAGTACTAATCAACAATCTTTTGAGCTATGATTATGTAAACCATTGCATTCCAGTTTGCCATAGCAACAACAAGAAAACAGCCAATGTTATGAATATTTTGAACTTTGCACGGCAATCATTTCAGCAAAATATCATTTCATAACGAACTCTCAGGTAAAATGCTTGAGTTTTAGAGCCACTTTACAGCAAAATGTTTTTTCACCTAAGTTTTCCCAAAGTGACTCTGGTTAGTTTAATTCACCACTTACGTCATTTCTGATGACATCCCGAGAATCAGCCAGCAGATCCATCAGTTTTGAGACACCCATGGGGCTAACCAGAATGCACTGCTGCAATTTAGGCGGATGGTGGAAAATTAAGGCCATGAGAAGTTTAATTGCTGGCCACCTGACATGAAAGTCAAACTCCTGGAAATGAAAATAAAAATTCAAAAAAGATGAAATAAATACAAATAGTTTATATATAGTGATTCTCCAACGAAGGCTGGGATTGAAGCCATGACTGGTTACTTAGCAACAATTGATTTCATTTAATGGCTAAAACATTAGAACTTTTGTAAAACATCCGTGCTAATTGTTATGCTGGAGTGTGGGTTGCAAAACAGCGCTATAGGCTGACCATGCATTTGCGATTTGATCCGCACGAGTGGCTCGCAAGGATTGGGATCTCCCAAAATCCTGCATAAAACAAGTCGGCTATTTCGACTTTACGTCTAGTGTAAGTTCGCACTCACATGTAACACACTCCTCATCGATCATGCTACACTACCAACTAAATTAACGTCACATCGTTGGGCTCATGAAATGAAAAACAAATAAAGAGTATCTCAGATTTCTAAAAATAGAGCCATCCTATAACATACATATTTTCTTAACCAAATTAAAGGTGGGAAAAAAAAATGTTTTGAGACAAATATCACTCCAACTCAAAAGGCGCAAATCACATACCTCCTTTAGCCCCTAATAAACAACACATACATAGACTCCATATGATACAAACTTCAATTCATGTTTTGCCTCATTTTGCCTTGAGGGTACAAACCACACTGTACTGTACTTCTAGCATACTGTAGCGTACTGTACCTCCTCATACTGTACCGTACATACTACTGTACCATACATACTAGCGTACTGTACCTCCTCGATCAGGCTACAGTACCACTAAATGCTACAGTACCAACTACATTAATGTCACATCATCGGGCTCATGAAACGAACAAAAGTGTACTTCCATCAAATTTGACAAATAAGCAGTACCTCAGATTTCTATTATAGCCATCCTGTAACATACATATATTTTCTTAACCAAATTAAAGAGGGGGAAAAAATAGTTTTGAGACAAATTTATATCACTCCAACTCAAAAGCCCAAATCACATACCATCTTTAGCCCCTTATACACATCACATACATAGACTCCATATGATACAAACTTCAATTCATGTTTGCCTCATTTTGCCTTGAGGGTACAAACCACACTGTACTGTACTTATTATATATTACAAAGTACAGGAAAGTACAGGAAGTAAGAACCATACCTCATCTAGCTCTAAGTACTCATCACATCTATTTATACGCAAAACTACTCTTTTAACTTTTAGCTCATCCAACACAGACTTCTGTACAAACCATACCCCCCTACATAACATACAGTGTAACACAGAGACCTCATCTCACTAACTAAATACCAACCGTAAAAACATATTTACTAATTTACCCACCCCAAAAAAAATTAATTAATTAAAACTATGACTTATGAAAGCTAAAGAGATGTACCATACCTCCAGCAATCCCAACAATTGGGCGACATTTTCTGGTTTGTTAATAAATATTTCTGCAAACTGCTTGGCAAGTGATGCCTGTTCTTGATCAATCTTAGGCTGTTGTGGATTCTCCTCCATTTCATCTTATTTAAACAAGCAAAGAAATATTTCTTTCAAAAAAAAAAAATCTAATTCAATGCAGTATTCTATTGAAAATGTAGATTAAAACATTCGCTCACATACTTGTAACAATCCTCTCCAGTACTTTTACTGGTACGAATGAATTGTTACAATGATACGTAGGATCTAACACTGGGAAGGGTGGTGGGGGGGGGGGGCAACAAATCTCTGAAGTGCAGTGGGAAATGTGACTTTGACTTGATCACAAAATTACCTCAAAAGCTTAAAAAATTAATGAAACCTATGCATATTCTTTGCTACAAATTTGACTATTTCTGAATAAATGGCTATCCCCCAAATAAAAAACCAAGATCACTTTTGCAAAACTTAAATGAATTAATTATGAAGAATTCAATTAAAAAAGAAAGAGAAATGACAGTTATAATTGATGTAAAGTGGTATTGTTCAGGTTTATCACCAAAGTGGGGTGTAACTCCCCTCCCAACCCGCCCCCCCCCCACCACACTCCAGGTTCGCTGCCCATCGTTATAATGAGCATGATCATTTGTTTCAGTGAGGGATTTAATTCAATGCATATCAGACTTTTTGCAAAAACATACTCACATATTTGATGAATTAGTAAGATTTAGCTAACAAGATAACACTGGACATCTACACAAGTTAAATGACTTAACTTTAACCATGTACAACTGAACTCATACAACACAGCTCACTCTGAAGAAACTAATAAGGTCTTTTCTTAAATAAAGTATTAATATTGGAGTCTAGGTGGCTTAAATATGAAAGTAAACAACCTGTAAAGGTCAGTGCCATAGCCTAGCCCCCCAGTCTGCCCCATCCCCCAATGTTCCCCACTCTCCCTCCCTCCCCCCAACTTTTTTCCAGCAAATAGGTTCTACCAGTCCCCCTAGGAAATGTCTTGGGCTCCCTAAAAAAAAAGGGTCCAGGGCTATGCCCCTGCTTCATGTGTGGTTGGAATATTGAATCTTTCTATTTTATTACCTTCGATCTCATCTGGTTGGACAGAGACTATGTTGTAGATAGTATCCAATGCATACCCAGTGATCTCTGAATCACTGCTGTCCGTTTGGAGAACATGGATCAGTAGATCCATAGCTTGGGTACCGACCTCCAGCCGAAATTTCTGGACAAAAAGAGGACAAAACACCCCACATAAACAGTAAACATTTCTTTCTACAAATCTGTTAAGTTCAGTAACACAGAGAAAAGAAGCAGTTTTAAACAATATTCCAAAAAAATATATATATTAGCAAACATATTAACAATATATAAAAACAAATTAATGTTCATTAATGAGGAGAATAGGCCTAAGAAATATATCTGTTCAAATTGATCACAGCATTTGGAGATGATAGGGGTGCATCAACCTAATACTCCGGAAAACAGTCTTGGTAGGAATAATTTAGTGTTAACAATTTTCAGGTTTAACTTTAGTTTATAAAGAAGTGCAAATTTCATGGTTTTGTGCTGATACAAAATTGGCTTGATATGTCAATTTGGAAGTGTTTGCAAAACATTTTGTTTTATTAAGACCAGCCTGTATAAGAAACATTTAAGACAAACAACCATATTATATGGAGAACACATAAATTATGGTTAGAAGCTCATGAGGTTGCAAATTAATCAATTTGAGAGCCAAACATCTAATTTCAAGTCAATTCATAGATTTAATTAAGGTTGAGAGGATAGATATCTCTCTTGGCTGAACTGTTCAGATAATGGAAGATGCACTCAGACACATGGTTCAAGTCATTTGGTCAAGGATCTACATCTAAAACCTTGATAATGCTTCTCTTATTACCCTTGCACTACTCAATGGGATCACAGTGGATATCGCTGAAGGGGCAGCATACAATGCAAAGCTGACATGCAAAACATATGGTTACGACCTACCTTCGAAAGAGCCTTGAGGGCTCTAACAGCATCTCTTCGGTCATCGAGAAGGGTAGATGACTTCACTCGATCACATAGTTTTCCAATCTGTGAGAAATGAAAGCAATGTTACAGAAAAATCAGTATTTACCTATATTGTAGAATGGCCAATATTGATCGCCTCTCATAATACATTTATATTCACCACTATATTTACTACCTTCAGGGCATAATTCCCTCAGACACATGTCTTAAATGTTTTCTTCTCAATTTGTTCTCAATGTTTCTGGGATAGATCAGCTCAGGAACATTCAAGTACAGCCTACTTATTACATGAAGCAAATGTTGGAACAAATTAATTTATTTCACAATTGCCTTACAATACCTAAACACTAACACAAGTTATTATCTCTGAGGGTTACACAAGCTTACAATTAGATTGGCAATGCATACTGTAGTATTTACTTCTGTTATATCAGCCAAGGCTAGTTGTAGTTGTATAGTCAGTATTGCTAATTTCGGAACACTGCAAATTTCGGACACCCCTAAGAAATGCATGACACCCTACAGGAAGAGCCAAATTTCACCAACAAGTACGAAGCTACAGTTATTTTCTCTCCAAAATGACCCGTGTGCAAGTAAATACTTACATATTTGTCAATAAAATGACGGAGATCTATGAAGTCTGTTATAATTACTGAAAGAGCAACTGCGCCACCAATTTTATCACCAGCGCCACACTGTAGGCCGGGGGTCCGAATATTCGCAATACTCGAGCAAAGAAATACCAGTTCCACAATTACAAGAATCTTCGTGGAATACAACGTGAAAACAGTTTGCAGGAAAGAAAGTTTGGCCGTGTATCGTACTATAACATACTTCTCCCACCATATCAAGTATATTTTCAGGTGATTTATACCAAATAGATATAGTTTTGGGGTGTTTTAAGGCTTAGGTGTCCGGAATACGAAGTGCCCATGCTATTGTAAATTGTAGTATCCTCCTCATTAGCAACTTAGCCTAATGTTAGGCTTAGGCCTTGGCCTTATTAACGACATCTTGGATCATAACATTCATCCAAAATAAATAATCTTTTAACCAGTGATCGTGAGAAAAGGAAGTTAACATTCAATTTAACAGAGACTACACTGCATTAAGCCCTTGTCTTAGACAAAAGTACGTTAGGCTACACAACATTATCGTACACAATTTTTCTATTTCGCGGAACTAGCCTAATTAATGACGGTATGTACCGTGTCAGCACCAGACGGCTGGGCCACATTTGCATTTCCTCCGAACGCTCGTGAAATGAAACTCATCTCTTATCTACTTCATCCAAATATAAGAGGCAAAATTGAAACGACAATTATTCCACGCTTGTGAAAAGCAATCTAATATAGAACAAATAAGAATAAAAGTTTAACAGCATTCGATGCCTAGCTTGTAAGACGTGGCTCAATAGACGATACTGTACAAAATCCTGATAATGCATATTCATGTTTAGAGTAAGATAGCTGGCCAAAATTAATGTTATTTACTTGCTATATATAAATATCTATCATACTCTAAAATCACCGGAAGGCCTGCGGCAATGAACATCAGCGTCGATACAATTTAAACAAGGTGCAAAAGAATCGTGCGACCCACAAATAATTGCTAGTGGATCGATATACAAAACAATAAATACGATAACTTGAGTGCAGTAAGTTTCAAGTATTCTAAAGCAGTACATGTATGGCATAAAAAAAATCCGAACACGTACCTTTTCAAAAGAATACATGCAACTTGCCACCTTAATTGACCGACTCAACGTGCCTGTGCCAAGTTACATTTCTTACATTTTCGATTGCTTGAACACATTCGTGGCATTATTGGAATAAATCATTACAAGAGTATTCAGATGGGTAGCGCGTATCCGGTTCGGGCGGTTAATTGAACCAGAACCCTCTGTGACCGGGAGGCCTGGGATTGCCTTTGTATTTCTTTCTTATCAATAAAAAGTTTTTTTTAATTTTTTTTTAGGAAGGACATGACTAACCTTTCTTCTGCTCCCCCCCCCCCCCCCCCCCCCCCCATTGTTCCCACTTTTTCACCCCTCTTCTCCT
>KN888932.1:8987-19974 GCA_000934455.1 Apostichopus parvimensis | reverse complement strand
TTACAAAAGATAAAACTGACAAATGATAAGAAGGCAATATTTTAAAGTGACATTTATCATTTTGGGGATATTTTCTTCATTTTTTATTGTTTATTTTGCAAACAACATTATCTTAACGATAGTTTCAATATCAACAACTTTGGCATGTGATCATCCCTGATGATCTTAATTCTTCAAGTTCTGCAGTTTTGTAGTTTTGCAGTTTTTGCAGTTTTGCAGTATTGCAGTTTTGCAGTATTGCAGTATTTGATTTGATTTGATTTATTTGATTTTCCACAGATAATAACTATATACATGTGGAGGGAAGTCCTCTAAAAAGCCAATTCAGGCTTATAACAAGGTAAAGGACTCCCAAGAAAGAAAGAAAAAAATACATATATACATAAATGAAAATATAATTAATGTCTTAATAAGGAATAATTAATAACATACAATATAAACGATGTATCGCGTTTTTCTAAATGTTACTTTAGATGGTTTAGATTTTATAGTAGCAGTTAGAGAATTCCATGTCCTCATAGCACGATTCTTTAAACTTAACGTACCGAATGTTGTATTACATAAGTTGTGGTGTGCTTGACCGGCACTTCTAGTGCGGTGACTATGTAAGGCGCTGTTTAATAATAATAAGTAAGTAATATTTATATAGCGCATAATCAGCAAAGCTGCTCAAAGCGCTTTACAAATGTAAAACCTAAAAACAAATAGTAACAAAAACCAAAATATTGAATATATTGAACCAATAAGGCAAAAAATGTAACTGCCAAAAGCAACAATATAAAAAAAAACCGTACTACACGATACTAGAAACTAAAACGCAATAGTCCAAAACAATTTCAGAAGTATGTAAATAGTAAAATAGATTAAATCATAATCAATGTTTAAATATAAATAAGTATGAGAAACTATAGTAAAGTAAGACAATTATTGTAAAAGCCGAAAACAGATAGTAAAAAACACCCAATACTAAACGATAAAAAATAGAACCCTAAACGTAGTCAATAAATAAAAAATACATTTAAAAAAAAAAATTAAGAATTAAGTAAGTAGTTCCAAACGTACTATCTATGCATATTAAAAGTTAAAACACGGTCAATAACACAGTAAAAGCGAGTCTAAAATAATATGTTTTTTTAAGCAGTTTTAAAAGTGGTAAGAGAACTGCATACACGCACAGAGTTCGGTAAGGCGTTCCATAATCTGGGAGCGCTGACTGAGAAGGCTCTGTCGCCGGTCTTGAATCTTGTTCTCTTCTCCTTGAGCAATTCCTGTGATGATGACCGTAGGGTTCTGCTGGGTTTGTACGGTGTAAGGAGACAAGACAGGTAGTAGGGGGCGAGACCGTGCAGAGCTTTGTAGGTGAGTAGGTTAATTTTGAACTTCACTCGAAAATCTATTGGTAGCCAATGCAGTGATTCCAGTAGTGGTGTGACATGGTCTCTTTTCCTTTTCTTACAAACTATACGAGCAGCATTTTTTTGAACCAATTCCAGCTTGCGAGTTGTAGAGTTGGGAAGTCCAAACAACAGGCTATTTACATAATCCAGACGGGACGTGATGATAGCGTTGACCAATGTAGCAGTGGCATCATGAGTCAGGAATGGGCGGATATGTGATCTCTGGCGGAGATGCGAGTAGCACGTCCTATACAACGCTGTTAATGGGGGATCATGCCTAATTCTGAGTCTAAAACGGCTCATATATGTTACGGGCTGATACACTTGCAGCAATCTTTGTAGTTCCTATCGTAATGTATGTGATGTGTGACAGAAACTTTTTTGTACTCCTTTTACAGATAATTATAAATTCGGTTTTAGTATCATTCAATTTTAGGTGGTTGTCTGTCATCCATTCTCGTATTTCTGATATCGCACTCTCTAGTCGACGTAGCACAGCATCCGCATCCTTTGGATCATATGAAACATATGACTGTGTGTCGTCAGCATACATGTGTATGTTAATTCCGGTGTTTCTCTGCAATTGCGAACAGTGGAGATGTATACAATGGATACATGTATGGGCCCAATACAGAACCCTGGGAAAAGCCTGTCAGTAAGTCCTTACTAGCTGAAGACTTGCCATTTATCATAACTGACTGGGCACGTTGTTTCAAATAAGACACAAGCCATGAATGTGCGGTACATATGACTGCAAACGATTCAGTAAGACGGTGTAGTAAAAGATCTTGATGTATAGTGTCAAACGCTGCAATTTGATCAAGCATCACTAAGAAGACGCAATGATTTCTGTCCAAGGCACATTGTAAGTCATTGGTTATTTTAACAAGTGCAGTCTCAGTACTGTGATACTTCCTGTATGCTGACTGATTTTGATCATACAAGTCATTGCGCTCCATATGTTCATGTATTTGCCCCACAACCACTTTCTCAACTAGCTTTGACACGTAAGGAAGATTGCTGACCGGTCGGTAGTTCTTGTAATCCTCGCGATCGAGCGTGGGTTTCTTGATAATTGGTGTAACAGAGGCAGACTTAAGCGGCAGAGGAACACATGATGAACCAAGAGATAAATTCACTAGGCGAGTGAGTATGGGAAGTATACAGTCTAGTATTTCCTTTAATATGATGTAGGTATTGGGTCTAGGCTGCTCGTCTTGGAATTGCCAGACATGATAATCTTCCTCACCTCTTCGTCCGTGGTTGACCGAAAAAACGACAACGGGATGACATTCTCGGGCAGGGTGATGACTGTGGGTATGTTGACAGGTAAAAATGATTGACTAATTTTTAATATCTTGTCCTCAAAAAAGTCTGCGAACTGATATGCAAGAGCGGAATCGTCACCGATAGAGGGGAGTATTTGCTCACTTCGATTCTGCTTTAGCTTGTCAATAATCTTAAAAAAGATGTTTTTGATCACTCTTATTATATTCAATTTCCCTTTGGTAGTATTTAGATTTAGCTGATTTACATAACATGTTGTAGTTGTTCCTGTGATGTCGTACACTATCTAGGTGAACAGATAGCCTATTCGCTTTCCATCGTCGTTCTGATTCACGGCGTTTTCGACGAGCATCAGCCAGCTCCTCAGTGAACCATGGAGAGTGCTCCCTGATGATCACCTCCCTGGTAGTAATGGGGGCATGGGAGTCTAGGATATCTGACATAGTAGTACTGTAGAGGCTTACCAAGTCTGTGATACCATCAGGTGGTGATGTTACTAATGGGCTGTTCATGACATCTTGCTTTAGTTTCTCTATATCAATGTTCTTAATACATCTATTCTGGATTATTCTCTTTGGTGCAGCAGGTTTGTCAACATGACATGTATTAATGAGTGGATAGTGATCAGACATTGATGGTGGCTTACACGTTACGTTGGCGACTAGGTTTTCATTTGATCTTGTGATCACCAGGTCAAGTGTGTGACCTTGTTTATGAGTTGTAGTTGTGATGTGTTGGTTTAGATTCAGGCTGAAGAGAAGGTCCCTGAACTTGACCGCGTCTGAATTGTTTTGCTCATCTATATGGAAATTAAAATCACCAAGAACTATAAGTTTTCCCGCAGATATTAATCGACTATCGATATAGTCCTGAAAATGTTCCGTAAACAATGATGTCGGGTGACTGTGTTTACCTCCACTTAGCGGCCGGTACAGAACAGCTACACGTAGACAGTCATTACGAGTTGTCATAACAGTCTCAATAAGATCAAACGATGAATATGACACTTTCTGTTTAGAGCACTTTAATCCAGACTTATAAACAACAGCAACACCACCACCCTTCCCCGATGTCCTTGGGACATGATCCAACTTAAACCCATTTGGTGTCAACTCTTTGCATATAATATCATTACTTTCGTCTCCCGTCAACCATGTTAATGTGATACCCAAAACGTCAAAATGTTCTTCTTCAATGAAATCACGCAGCTCCAGGGATTTGTTTTTAACTGACCTGGCATTGATATATCCAAAAGCGAAAAAATAGTAAAGAAGTCATGAAAGGCTGCAGGAAGTAAGCCATTCCAAGCCTAACAATATCGCTAAATTTTAATAAGTTGAGCAATTTGAAAAGTGAGCTGGTGTGTTCACGATACTCAGAATGAGTTATATGACGAATGACTTTTTTTTGTAGGATTTCAAGAGGGTGAAGATAAACATTATGGGTGCCAGACCAGATTATAGAGCAATATGAAAAATGGGGGAAAACTAATGTTTGGTAAAGCATTCTATAAGTATTGCAGTTCACTTTAAATGTATTAAGAGTATTTCTTCTTCCTTTCCTTGTTATACAGAGAAGTTAGGGCGATTGATCATGAAAACTTTTTTTGTCGTGGATTTCTTCAAATTATTGCAAAAGAGCCAGCGAGTATTTTGATCGAATGAAAATAGTTCTTATCCTTGCAGAAGAATATATGGAAATAGGAAATTGTTGAGGAGTGGTTGGCTGAATGAAGTGGTAGAGAGGATCATCAGACAGCATGCATTACTCCACTATTCTGGGTTGCTGGCTGGTTTTGTGAGGACAGCATGAACGGAAAATTGTCGGATGGAGATTGGCTAGCCTGCACTTGGGAAGGGTTGGCTGGTTGTGTGGTTACAGAAGAGGTTGCGGCTGGGTATGGGATGAGAAAGTCAGGTTTCGGAGTTGGAGGAAACGCCGGAGCTTGTTGTGTGATGAAAGTTTCTTGGTATGATGGAGGAAGGTACAATCCTGGTATTGTTGGGACCCCACCTGCATGCTGTGGGTTATGAACAGAGTTATTAACTATGTCATTATATCTGGGCGGTGCTGCAAAGTTAGTCCAATTGTTCTGGGTTGCGGGTGGTCCAGCAGGATTATTAGCTCCGCTTATTACAGCAATGATTGGTTGAATACGAACTCTTCCTCTGTTCTTCTTAGATAACCGATATGTGACTGCAAGACCTATGCCGATTAAGACTGCTACAAATACACAGACTATCACAATCCCAGCGATGGTACCGGTTTGTAATGACGTTCCTGAAAAACAAAAAGGTTTATTCAACGTTTCATGCATTGAGTAGTTAAGAAACAGTTTTTTCCGTGTATACATGAAGGTACAAACAAACAACCATTACATTTATCTTTTGATTGAGAGCAGTTATATAGTATAACGATTTACCAAACATACGAGATAATATATGCTTTACTTTATCTGTGATGGACTAAATGTAGAAGATGTTATATATTAAAAGTATTTGATGGAAACGAAAATATTGAACAATTTTACATATTCATGTGGCGCAGCAAGGGATTTTTTGTTGTTGTAGTACAGAGAGGGAAGATATGAATTATACATCTATATTGCACGATGAATTAATTAATGTTTATTTTAAACTACACAAGCTCAAGAGCGTTCATTTGCAGATCATGCATACCGAAATGACTATGAGACTGCTCTGGTTATACTTACTGATTGGCATACACTAGTATGTAAATACATACATAAACGTATATGTATCAAGTTCTGGAAATGAAAGCATTCACTCAAATTTAAGTGTGTTATTGTATTCATTAAAGAACATCTCTCTGTCTAAAGAAACCATCTGTCTCACAATAAATGTTGAAATCACGTACCGTATAGGCTTGTTTTACATTTCCCTAAACTAGACAATGACACCAATGGCATGAATTTGTTTCAATTCTTTTCTTTCTAGAGATGATATAATGTTATTTGGTGACTACCTCACTGCTTATGGATCGATAAACTGGTCACCTCTACTTATACTGTCAGTACTGGCATCAGAACTTAATGTGCTGATGTACTTGATTCCTATACACAGAGTTCTTTGCCAAAACTTCACTTTTCATGTTTCTGAAATCATTCCTTTTGATAAAGCCTGCATCTCAATGTTTGCCCCACTCTCTGATCCCTTTCCATTTCCTCGTTATATGTCCTCTTCTTCTTCCCATTCCCCTTCTTTGCCCATCCTTCCCTTTCCCTGCTTAATCCAAACCGGCAGGGTAGTGCTAATGACAGTAACTTCAATTGACTTCGGTTGACAACCCTCGCAGATTCAACTATATCGAGTGAGAGATTAAGGCTGGAAATATCTCGTCAAAATTCGCCATTGCTGAGTATTTCTATACATATATATATATATATATATAACATCGACAGAGTGACAGTCAACTATAAACTTTACGTGACAGTAATTCTCTCACTACGAATGATACTATAATATGTTGTAGCCTTAGTTATTTTTTTTCTGATTACTTACTTTCACTGGTCGTGACTAGAGTGAAGCAAGAAATATGAATATTCATAATCCAGGCCCACAAAATATAAATTATTCATCCTTCTTACCTCGCTGTACTATACGAAAACACACGGCACTTTCATACAACAATGAATATGCATTTTATCTATATGTTGTTCATTACATAATTGTATACATCAAGCCAAGGGAGACTAAAAGATAGTACAATTCGTTAACACATCTCCCCTCATCCCCTAACCCCCACCCAACCCTCCCTACCCGACTCTATCCCCACCCCTGGCTGCACCACTGACGGAGTGCTACAACGCCAGGAAAATGCCCTTCAACACCAAGAGCAATTCTTAGCATGCTACGCTCGCCTAACTCCTATGTTAAATAAAGTAAAAAAAACTAGTATCTACCTGACAATAATATAACTTACTGCTAAATTGACATCGAATAGCCACAGTTGCACAATAGTCTCCGTATGTTTCGTCATATGTGAAACAGTTTCCGAGCTCGTAGTCATTAGATCCACAGGAGAAGCTTATGTCGGAAGGTGGAGAGTTGCCAATTCCAAACTGATCATCATAGTAGATTTCTTCATAATCGGAAAAACCAATCTGTTTACAAACTGTTGACGCCTCATCTTGGTCAAAGTTTTCGTTGCATAATCTCTCCCACCGAGATCCATCCCAGACTTCTACCCTACCTTCGTACCAATTATTGCCAGCTACCAGACGGGGGTAATATGTAACTATGAGAAAAACAAACATGAAGAAGATCTTATTCACGATGAATTTACGGTGTACGCAGAATACAGACAACGAACGAACGAATGAAATTTAAACCTGAATAGTGTTACTAAATTCATCATTAAACCTAATACATCTTAATCTTGTACAATATTCAAACAAAGACTAGGTGTGATAGGGTTAGTGGTAACGCTGGACGAACATAGACAGCCAAGAAAAACCAATGATCAACACACTTCCTGAGTTTTAAAGCCATATACAGATTGAAACGACTGGTCTAACCTGGAATTTGACAATCCACCCATGCGTCTTCTCCATGATCGCAATTATGCTGATACCAACCATCGTGACTGCATTGGGTAAGCATATATTCCGACCCATCACATCTAACGTCGTCTAACATAATAGGGCCAGAACCCTCGCCATAGTTGGCGCTACCACCATAGCTGTCAACAGTAGGGTACCCAAGTTGTCTGCATACAACCTGTGCGTCGTCCTCTTCCCAAGCATCATCACAGATTGTACCCCATTCTCCATAGTGATAGATTTCAATACGTCCAGAATATACCGAGACACCATCTACAAGTCTTAAGCTGCCTTCGATAGGAGGTTCTTTTGATAAAGAGAAAGCGATGTCTCAATCTTTATTTAATGACATCCGAATAAAACTTGAAACTATAGCGTGTTGGGTACATGTCCCTGGACGATGTAGTCCCATGAAACACATGTATAACATCTAACTTAACATACTACGACTTCTAAACTTGTTTTAAACTATCATCGAATATTTAAATATCCAAGCTGTTAATGAATAAGTGGGCTCCATAGAAAATTACGTAACCGGAGAATTATTTCTTTTTGGACTATAGTTCACCCTTCCTTGGGTATAGAAAATATGAATATATATATATTCATCCAATGGTTCATCGTATCCCCAAAAACCTTTTGTATGAGTCTTTAGATCAAAAATGATTCTTTGGCATACAATTTCATGAGACTAAGTAGCTGCCTAGAGCTCTAGACTTATTTGTTTGCATTATTGCATGCCATTTCATCAATTTGGATATTATGTTTTACATAAACGTTACTTGAATAACTCACCACACTATACTAGAAACTGTCGTATTGGGTGTATGTGTATTGTTCGTCTTATAATCAGTGATACAGGGAAGCGACCGGCAAAAATGAAATGACAGACTTAAAGGGGTTTTCTAGAAAAGTAAAAGAATTATCCTTTAAATTAGTATAGTTTATGTTAACATACCAAAAGTAGAGCACGTGAGTGCAGCATCCTGACTGTGGCTACAGCTGGAAGTTGCCCAATTATTGAAATAACAACCTTGCCAGTTCCATTCTGTTCCGTCGCAACTAATATACCCCAGTATTGGCCCAGATCCTTGAGCAACCCGTATTTCATTGTAATAGGTATCGACACCACTATATCCTAGCTGGCGACATATAACGGTGGCATCTTCATAGGACCAATAGTCATCACAAATAGTGCCCCATTCTCCTAGGTGATAAACTTCCACTCTTCCAGAATTAATAGAGTAACCATTTCTCAGGCGGACATCCCCTTCAATACCTATTGATACATGATACACAACACTGATGAAAATGTAAATGTAGAGATAAATATTACTTTATATAGATTGATCTTCCTGGCAGTATCATTTATGAACTAAAGAGCAATTCCTTTAACAATGTTTGACAACTTTCACTTAAATGAAAACCAAACCATGACCGTCTAGTTTGTTCTGTTCCTACCAAATCGAATTTTCACGTTATTTACCGTTTCACACCTAAAATAGTTTGATATTGAACAGTATAGAAGTTGGCCTGGGAAGCATTTATCTTACAACGCTAAGTATAGCTTCTTATGCATATGGGGGAGGGGGGGGGGGCAGCCGAATGGATAATGTCTCACTTTGAAAGACAACGCTGAAAACGTACCTAAAAGACATCTTACACCCACGTCTTCATAGTGTTCACAGTAAGGTGTGTTCCACGTACTATATGAGCAATGCTGCCAGTTATCTTCATCTCCATCACAATTTATTTGTTGCATTATTGGACCATATCCTTGACCAAAGTAAGCCTGGTCGTAAAATTCATCCACATCAATATATCCCAACTGCCTGCAGATAACTTCAGCTTCCTCTCGCTGCCAATAATCGTCACAAATCGTTCCCCATTCATTGTTAAAGAAAATCTCAACTCTGCCTTCAGTTGGTACGGTTCCGTCAACCAGTCGAACTCTACCATATTCTGATTTTACAAGGAGAAACTATACTTATTTATTCATCACAATCATGTGTATGTTACGGACATTGATCAATTTGCCGATTAGTTTATTATTAGATTCACCTTGCTTTTTTTAAGGTGGAAAACGAAATCGTTCTTTCAACACAGAAGTAGCCTAGTCACATGGTAAACCTAAATCATTTTTCAAGTAATATTTTTTCAAATCAATTCACCACTGCTTGTCGATTTTTAAAAACAATGCATTAATATAAGGCTAATAGTTCCGTCGCAACTAATATCCCCCAGTATTGGCCCAGATCATTGACCAACCCGTATTCTGTATATACAGTAGGCTGTTAAATAGTCTCTGGTACTTTACAGCGAGTATTTCTCACATTTGGTGATAACAAACTTAAAGTGTGTTACCTTGTCCAGTTTAGAAATACAACGATGCATGGATTTAAAACTAACAGGGTGTAATCGGGCAGGGGTGGTGGGAGAGGCTGGGGTAATCATGTTGCTATTGAAACAGTCACTTCTTTGATAAACTGTTTGTGGTTATGTAGTATATATCTTGCTGAGTCAAACTTTCATGATTGTAACTAAATATTATTTAGGTAGCGTACAGTTTCGAGTCAGATTTTACTTGATATAGTATACGGACGCAACAAGTTTGGCATTTACTAAGCGGATTAGTAAGCGATGCTATACTGCTATGCTGCATGGCGTCAAGGAAAAAACTTTGAATTGAATTATTTTCACTCAAATTTCATAAACAAAAGTGACATTGGTAACTTTGGGGTAAATTGGGGGTTTAAAACATCATACTGCCAATCTCTAATTACTATTGCAGTTTTGTTATATGTTGTTTCGCAACTCCAGTTTTTCATATACGGTGAAAAGTAATACAAGCTGAAAGATAACATTCCGTTCACACACCATGTTCTCGGTTTTGACATAATGACATTTATAAAAAAAATTACGTACATCCTCCAGTCATCACATAGCTATTTTACAATATTCACTTGCCTTCACTTCCACATATTACTCCAGCGTCTTCTGAGTTCACACAGTTGTGTTGGAACAAACCTGCATTAGGACAGTCTAATAATGTAGATTCCCATCCATAGCATTCGACATTATCGAGAAGAATATCACCATACCCAGAACCAAAGTAAGCTTGATCAACTGCCTGGGCAGGTTCTGAGTATCCAAGTTGTCGACAGACTACTGTGGCGTCTGCGTTATCCCAGAGATCATCGCAGACCGTGTACCATGTCCCATAATAATATATCTCCACACGTCCCTCATTTGACCTTGACCCTCCCATCAGTCTGACGTCACCGTTGGTTCCCCAGGGTAATGGAGATGTCATGTAAATATCTGCCGAGGGAAAAGTCAAAAGCATCAATGATAACGAAGATCAGAAATTCTCATTTGCAAAAGCCTACCATGAAGTGTCAGATATTCTGCACCCCCCCCCCTCCCCACCTCCCCGATTAAAACTGGAAGGGGAACAATTAATAATGCATACTTAAAAACATAAATATATAATTTGAATAGTTTGTTTCAAATACTAACATATTGCACAGCCGGCAAAGAATAGATAGGGAGCAAGGCACGAATAAGGTACAAATATACTAAATTTCACAGATATTAGGCTGGCAGTTTAGGAGACATTTTCACACGACATTTTTCAGAGTCTGACTTTATACAATCCATACACCATATTTACACCCTATAAAAAATGTGTTACCTCATTGTGCCCACTTATGCTCACTAATCCACCAAGTTCAGTTCAGTT
>KN888931.1:40682-50711 GCA_000934455.1 Apostichopus parvimensis | reverse complement strand
GGGGGGGTGGGGATTGAGGGAAGGAGTATTAATAATTAGCATGGAAGGCATTATTTTACGATGCTAAGCAGCAAAGTTGTATTGTACGGTATGTGGCAGGCCCTGAATAGATTGTGACTGACACTTTACTTTACAGGACTTCTTTTAAATTAAGGCTTCTGTGTTTGGAGAAGAGGCTTCCAAGAAAATATGTTGTACAAGCGATTGGAGAAGTTCATAGTCAAGTTGGCAATATAGAGCACATATCTATTAGAGACCAAAATAATTATTTTCATGGTAAGAGGAAAAACAAAACATTTAAAGATGAGAAACTTGTATTCATACACTCCACTTGTAGTAACTTGTGGTGGACAATTGTGAATGAAGAAAAAAAAACAAGAGTTAAATTTCATTGGTTGCCCATACGTAATTTATTTCATAGAAAACGTGACATATTGTGCACAAGATAAGGGGTAGATTAAAAGCTAGTGCTTTAATTTACGATTGCCATAAAGAGCACATTTTATAAGAAGGATTTTTCTATTCTTTTTAACTCATCTTCCTATACATGAACATCGGAAGATGATAAGACAACTATTATTGGCATGCTTGTTGCTAAAGTACTGATCAAGTTAATATTGTGCAAAATTAGCTTTAGTACATTAATTACCCACTCTGCCCTCCCCCACCCTCACCTCACTCCCCCCTCCTTTCCCCCCAATAAAAAAAAAACTAATGATAATATTCTAAGCTGTCATAAATACTGTAGCTTTCCCATAACCATAAGATTGTCATAACAAGCCTAGGCAATTTTTTTCATCTTAATTTATCTTTGTACATTTAACATTAGGAGGACACATCTGCCTCAAGTCTAAAGCAATCTCTTGGTAGATTGAACACAAGGTAAACAAGTACTCTATGTATCTTCTTAACTGACAGATCTTTCACTCAAGTAACTTTTTTACTTTACCGTAAAATTTTCATAAATTGGCTAAAATATATCAAAGCAAATTTTTTTTTATGTACATTATGAGACAGTAGAATAAAAAAAATAGTCTGATCCTTGTACGCTTTATTGGTCTGTTAAAGTTATCATAGAGTACAAATTAAGCTTTTGATGTTTTTATTTTAAAACAAAACGAAAAGTGCAAATCTTCTGAAATTAATTTCATAAAGTACCTTTCACTTTGTTTTATTGAATGTTTAGTATATATTTTCCCATTTGGGCTCCAAAACTAAGAAGGTCTCTTATGTTTGCACGTGTCTTGTCCGTTTTAGAGTTGACGTAACTCATTCATGCTTTTTTCAAAAGTGGTTCATTTATTGTCACAATCATGTGAAAAGCATTTTGTTGTAGGATTAGATACTTAGGTTACATATCATGATTTTGTTGAGGATGACTAGGGGACATGGTGGAGAAGCTCTTCTGCAAAGCGGACTTTATCGTAGAACTGTACATGTTTGGAAAGTTGTGCCATTGTACAAGCAACTTTTCTTGTTAATTTAATTAAGGGGTTAACATATTAAGGGCTAAAATGAGAAGTTTTGATTTGCACATATTTAATGAGTTTCCCCAGATATATCAAAACTTCAAATGCATTTATCTTGGAAACAAAGAGAGCTTTGAGCGAGATAATCACACAGGACAAATGTACTGCATGAACACAGGTATGGAGCAAATTGGCTAGGTGTCTGGTAGACCTTTCAATGTGTTGCCCTGTATTTTCATTTTGGCCTTTCTATAGAAGCAGTATATTAACACAGTTTCTCTTCTTGAGTTTATTCTTTCAAGCCCAGACAAATTTTTAGTTGGGATCAACTTTTATCTGTGAAAGTTATTTTTTATCGCGATGTTTTAAGTATAAATTAAACTTGGAGTGACAAATTGTGTTATTTCTGTATGTGCTGTACATGTATGCATTTGTGTGATAAATTTTGTTGTTTTATTTATTTTTTTTAAATTATAATATATTTTACATGTTATTGGATGTTTGTGACTTCAAACTCAGTTGCCAAATTGCAAGAAATCAGAAGTTTTTGCTTTCTAAAACATAATACCATCTGCAACAGCTTTGTTTTGCTCTTTCTCGTTCACCTCGATCTTGCTTTTGCGTTTGAAAAATTTGGGATCGGCTGCCTTCTCCGCCAGGTACACTATCCCTATGTTAGTCGTTACGAGGATAACGCCGCAGAGCAGTAACCAGAATGAGTAGCCTACTTTAGCCGGATCTTTAGTCTGGAATTCATCTTCATTAGGGGATTGGATCTTATCTTTAATTGTGGTCATAAACATAATGGTGTATAGGATGATAGACAGCAATCCAAACCCACCTAGAAAAAGAAAGGAAATATATGAAAAGAAAGAAAGAAAAATCCATGCATCGTTAACTATTATGAATACCTAAGATGTTGAACAATTAATTAGCATACGTGCCAAAAAATGTCTCATATTGTTGACATTTTCGCAACAAATCTTTGTGGAAAGGGCACAGAAAAAAAATGTTGAATTAAAACTTGCGGTGGATTTTTGTGGCAAATTAAAGGTTTGAAGTTCCTTTGCTTTTCAAAATCTTTGATTCATATTATCTTCAATCTTCAACCACCCTCAAGGATTATGGTTCTAGAAATTATGAGCATGACAAATAAACTATAATAAGGCTCTCCCCTGTTAGGGGGTCAGTCCAATTCAAGGCATTAGTTTTCAATTTCTGGCCTAGCTGGGTAAGGAGTCTTTATGAGGAGAGGGTAAAGTCCTCCCCTTTGACAAAGTTGCCTTTAAGGAAGAGTGCTTGTTTATTATTTTCCTCTTTGACAATATTGTGTGACCATCCCATGGATGACACATGTGACATCATGCACTGGCCAGAGTCTTGCTCAAAGTTTGATATTTTAGTAAATTATAAAATGACTCATAGGCAAAGTGGAGCTTAAAATGTTCACAAGGGTGAAACAATTACAATCGATTGAACTAATAGTATAGATCTGCTCACTTGTTTTCAACATTTGTCTTGAACTATGAGTGAGTCCTGATCCATTTGACTCTAAAACAAGTTTGTTGCCTGCATGCTTTCAAAAAGACATATATTATATTATAAATAACATGTTTATGGGTCAATCCATGCCAAATCAACATGACACAAATTTTAGGCTCTTAAAATGCCATCTGGATTTGGTTGCTAGGCGGGGCCGTATCCTAGCAACCAAAATGTCCTCGACAATTTTTTGCCCAATTTTATCCTTTGAGACATATGGCAAGACACTACGGTATATCAATTTCAGGCGATTCTGAGAGGGTCGACGTGGAGGCCACTGTTGATTTGGCATGGATTGACCCATATGTGTGCGAAAAGCAACTTGAAAATGATCAAAATTTACTAAAAATTGTTAGAAAAATGCAAACATCTATACCTAGTCAAAGATAAGGGATTCCATTACAATGTGATGTAGATTTAATATCGATCACGATGTAGGAAAGAAGAATTTTGCGTTGTCAAGATCAAAGCGAAAAGTTGAATTAAAAATTTACTGTAAAACAAAAGACACATACATGTATGAGTGTGGACATTTTGCACAATGACACTAACCTGCGATGCCATTCCAAATGTACAAGCCCAATGATCCGTGTATGGTCTGGATAGGGACCGTGATAGTGTTCATGAGTGCGAATATCGTACTGACGACAGTAAAGATGGTCGCGACCCCAATGAAACTCAGCGTTGTAATGATCAGAGGAATGTTGTGCTGATCTTCATATTCGGTGTAGACTGTAATTAATAAGAAATGATCATTAGTCATTGAGATGTCTTTGGTTATGGTGAAAGGGAACACTAAACAGCTAGTTTCGAATTTGGATGACAGTACCGTATAGGAATATATATATTCCAATAACAAACACTGTGACATTTATATAAAGTACTTATATATGGAAAAATAAAATATTGTAACATGTTTAGGATGCATTTCACAAAATTTGTGTTTCGGACAGAATTTGTGTTCGCTGCTCTGTTGTTCGAATATGAAAACAAAAAAGACATGATTTAATGGAGTATTAAGAATGAATAGTCAATGGATCAAACATTAACATTTTGGCATGCCATGAAGAGCTGACATTATCATAATTTTAGCCTTAAAGGAGCAATCCAAAGATTTAATGTATTATAAAACTGGATATTTTGAAAACCATAATAATTATATTTAACATAACTAGCACTTTTTTTTCCTCTCTTTGATTATATCATGTCTTGTTTTGTATTTTGACTATGACATATAAACAAGACTAAATTTCTGGCTATAAGTGGTCCTTCATTAAACAACATTTCCCGCATTGAATTATCTTGTGTGATGGTATAATTTGAAATAGACTTATGTGATACTGTACTTCTACTTTAAATTAGAGAGATCAAAAGGACCTGATTATAAATAACATCAAAAACTTTTACCAAGGTAGGTCTCTTCATCTCTGTCTCCGTAACCGTAGTTGTACTGCTTAGTACCCCAAATCAGTCCGAATTTGATGTTACCGTAATTAAGGGCATTCACCTCCGGATGTATGAGTTCGCCAACAACCATCTGGTTCGTGCATATCGTTGTCAGGAAACATCCCAGAACGATCAAAGAAACGATGAAAACATCGAGATACAACAGCTTTTGTATTTTGTTAGTCATACTGGCACTTTACTTCAGTTCTTCCTTTTTTTTTCTTTTTTTTCCAAAAACAAATTTCCTGATTGTTTTTTCCCTTTTCTCAAGTTCCAAGATCTTCCCCTCCTTCCAAATTCAGTTCGGTTCACTACCTTGCTTGTTTATTGAATGATTTCTGAAATTGCACAAAGCGAATGTGTTGCTTTGCTTATTCCAGAGCGTCAAATAAATACGGCCTGTGTTTTGTCGTCTGGTCTAGTCTCTTTCTATCAGAGGATACTCGGTGTACGTGTATGTATGCAGTAGACTCAGTGATTACCACACTGTATTCACTACTAATCAGTTAACACACTATTACAGCCATTGTCTTTCCGTGCACTGTTCGGCCTTATTTACTTTATCACTATGAAGGGCAGGTTTGATTTACTGGTCAAAGTCCAGTTTGTATAAAGGGATCAGTTTCAGTGGAGAGCATACCGAGTCGTAGAAGGAAGTCAAAAATGTTCTCATAATTGAAATGTATGCGCCTTCTACGGATATCCCGAGTAATCGCTGGAATTTCATGACTGCGTGGTCTAATGTTCAATTGGGTATTTGATTTTCTTATCGCTGACAATCAATATATATTCAGAACCTTGAGATAAAATGTTTACCAGCAATCTGGACCGCTGGTAGGTATGTACTGTACGGTGTGATATGTGATTACTCTTGATAGTCCCTCTCAAGCTTATTTCTCCTGGAAAGTCATCTGAAATTTACAAATGTGTCTTCCTCATTCCTGTCTACTCCTGTTCCCTTCTTAGTGGATAGATACTACTGTCAGG
The DNA here is from genome assembly GCA_000934455.1 of Apostichopus parvimensis. Classification (NCBI taxonomy): domain Eukaryota; kingdom Metazoa; phylum Echinodermata; class Holothuroidea; order Aspidochirotida; family Stichopodidae; genus Apostichopus; species Apostichopus parvimensis. The sequence goes on along the minus strand of KN888931.1, from coordinate 45,267 downwards.
AACAGCCCCCCCCCCCTGCTCACCCCACCTTCCACAGGCAGGAGACACAAATCCTACCATCACAATTGGTCTATGTGATAGTATACTGTACCACTGTCATGAACAGCCCCCCCCTGCTCACCCCACCCTCCACAGCCAGGAGACAAATCCTACCACCACAATTGGTCTATGTGATACAGTAGGATACAGTACCACTGTCATGAAAAGCCCCCCCCCCCTACTCATCCCACCCTCCACAGCCAGGAGACACAAATCCTACCATCACAATTGGTCTATGTGATAGTATACTGTACCACTGTCATGAACAGCCCCCCCTGCTCACCCCACCCTCCACAGCTAGGAAACACAAATTCTACCATCACAATTGGTCTATGTGATAGGATACAGTACCACTGTCATGAACAGCCCCCCCCCCTGCTCACCCCACCCTCCACAGCCAGGAGACACAAATCCTACCATCACAATTGGTGTACAGTATATGATAGGATACAGTACCACTGTCATGAACATTGTTTCCCAAACCGCCAAGAAATATCCTACTCCACTTGGGAGGTATCGCAGATCTTATAATGTTCCTTCACACACAAGAACTAAATACAAATGTGAGATCAGTTTTATGTTTTCCCTTTATTTATTACAGCGTTTTTTTTATTTTCTACAATGGACATGGGTTTGCAAATGTATAAAATTGAACTTCTTAACATGACCTGATGATTTCATTAGTTTCAGAGTTAAAACTATTAAAAATTCTACCTTGAAAATATGAAAAGTAAAAACAAAGAGTAAGTATAAAACCAGAAATGAAGATCCGTATGGATCATGAAGTCAGAGTAATAGGAATACTTCTAGATACTTTGGGTGGTAGAATGAGGATGGGGTGTTTCATTGACATAGGGTGAATGATCATTTTAAGGGTGTACAGTGCTAAAACACTTACCAGTTCACTCTAGACATGGTAGAATGAGAGTGCTGATATTTTTGAGGAGACAGGTAAACTTGTCAGTTGTCACCCACGCAAGTCAACACCCAGTATTCCGGTGACTTGTGGGATATTTCTGCGCATTCTCTCCAACCCAGCTGGCTAGCTGGAACGTTTCATCTGTTTTGTTACATTTCTTATCAGTAATAGAGAACTTTGAGATGGAATAGTAAAGGCCGATGAATTTCTAATATAATATGCAGGGATGTGCCCACGCTGGGCGGCACTGGGCGGCCCCACCCAGCACTAAAAATTACCGCCCAGCACTGTCTTAAAAATTGTGAATCCCGCCCAGCACTATTTTCGTCTAAAATCCCAACATTCCTAACAATATATTCAACATAAATTGGGCCTAGCCTATGCCAAAATCATACAGGCTAATAATGCATCAGTTACGCATGCGAGAAACTTTTACTTACGGCTCTCAATCGGTCCCTTATCAAATCTCTTTGAAACAAACTAATAATTTTTACCAGGTACGTAATATATTTCACTAAAAAAATATTAAAAAATGTAAATTGTTAGCAAAACTAACTACTTGTGTATGTGCTTAAAAAGCTACACAAGTGCCAGCATTTGGCATCTGAGCACCTTCAAAAATCAGTATAACTGACACTCAGGAAATCCTGGGCACATCCCTGAATATGGTAATATCATACAAAAGGAAAATATATGGAAATATGACACTTGTTTGTAAAAATTTGCGGTCATGATAATTAAACCAAATTTTGCCCCTCGTTGTGGGTATCTAGATATATATATATATCTAGATATTTATATTTGATTATTGCCATTGAAGGAAGTGTAAGAATAAAAAATGATTAATGTTATGTCTCAACATCAGCTCAAGGTGTGTTTCCTCTCCTCCCAACCCAACCCACCCCAACCCACCTCCCCGCAAAAAAAGAACAGAATGAATCTTGAGATGTCAAATTGTGCACTCTGAGGCAGATTTACAGAATTTTACACAGTTATCCATTAGTTCTATTATTAGGTCTTAATGCAAGAGTGTGCTAATAAATACTTTTTTGAATCATTTTTGATATGGGTGGGGGTGGGGTGGGAGGGAGAGTGTGCCATCCCCATACCTGCTGGATTCCCACATGAAGGCATCCTGGGACTGAAGTGTGGTGGAATGGTTATAAAATTCCTCCTATCAAAGAAGCCCTGAGACGTCCACCCATACCCTCTGTGCATCACACTTCAATGCATATTGCATCATGTGTGGGATTTCTGTTCGATTGGTGCCTACAATAGGCATAATTTAACCTGTCCCATGAGTAGCTGGAACCTTAAAACAGCTTATTCTCTCACTCTCTACAAAGTTGGTTCAATCAGAGTTTTAAGGTTGGAAGATCGAAGTAGGTCAAGTGCAAAATGTTCTATTTCTCCCCACCCCCCGCTCCCCCCCACCCTCCTCCCTCTCCCTTTTTTGTGTAAATTATTCTTTTAGTCACTTGTTGAGTTTGTCCAATAGATATAAAAGTATCGTAAAGTAGATATTGGTTCCATGAAAGCCCAGTAGTTGACTTAAAATATAAATCAGCCTGGAGGGTTTAATATTACAAATAAGCAGCTCGGTGGTTTCAGGTTCATGTTATAAGAGTAAAAACTATTTTATTTACAATGAGTGTTAAGATACAGTATACTGGTTAGTGAAGTTGAGCAAATGTAACAAATGTAGCAAGAAGACCTGTGGGAATGGTGTGAAAAGTGGTTGGAATATTTAGTAAATAAAAGACTTATACCCTTATAAATACAGAACTCACCGAGAAAAGCAGTTTTACTGACGTAGCTTTTTGCATTGCTTTGAACGATTTGTGAATGCTCGTTGTTTAATGAAAGGTGATCTATAATTACTACCTCATGATAAAGGAGGGGGAAGGGTGAGGGTAAGGAAGGGGGGATGGATGATTTTCTAAAGGGTATTAAATTTTTGGCAAAGGGAGTGCCACTGTGTGGATGAACAATATAATTGTTTTGTGCTATTGTGATCACAATTCACAAATAAGAAAGTTCTATTGTGTTCATTAGCTCATCACCCAAGATCAAAATATGATGTTACAGTAGCTTCTATTTGTTGCATTTACCTTGATTTAGTCATCTTAAATTCCCCATTCTTTTATTTCAATTTTGTATCTGTGGACTGTACTGTTTTTTTTTTGGGGGGGGGGTTTCTTTTCGCACCCTCCACCAGACTCTTACTGTGACTCGAGAGTTCGTACTCGTAATCTAGCAAGGTTGAATGAACTGCTACTCATCCGTTTGGATTTGTACTCGAACTCCGGATATTATGGAATTTAGTCGGTGAGAGGAAATAATACTTTCACAATTATCCTGTTTCAAGAGGAACAAAATTGATCAGATCTGATGGAAAGTAGATGTTCATGGACGGAAATCTTTGCAGCAAATATTTTGCATATATTTTTTTTACCTCCTGAACATTTTTATATATCTGAAAGTAGGGATAAATGGGCTGAGTACCAGATGTAAGATTTGCTAGCAGGGGGGGGGGGGGGGGGGGGCTGGGCAATGCAATGCTAAACTGTTGCCGCTGCTGACTGTACAGTATGCTTTACAAACTGATGATTTAAATGTTCAAATGCTTCTTCAGAAAAAACATAAGCTTGTAGATTTACAAACTGTCCCTTGTCTTTGTTGATCTTGTCAGACGTGGAATAGCTCCGGCACTTTTGTCACTCCCTAAATTCTTGTAAGACTGTGCAAGGATTATTGTGCCGCAGTTCAAACTCAAAAGTGCAATGCTAGCCATCTGAAGCCAGAAGGAGTAACCCAAGGCTACACTGGTTGATGAGTATCCCAGATTCTGCTCGGCTGTGCTGGTTACCTCTCCATCCAACGTACCGAACAGCACGCTCGTGAAGAGAATTAACGTGATCGAGGAGAGGATAGCTGTGGAGAAAGAGAGGTGAAAATAATTTTTTTAGCCTTAAATCATAATGTGCTAAAGTCTAATGGTCGCATGCTAGCTCTTTATTTTATCGAGATTATATTCTTACATTTCTTCCTCTTCTCCCATTGAAGTAGGGAGACTATTTTGCTAATAGTTGAAAAGGATTTTCTGGTGGCTGAAGTCAATTATTTAGCATAGTTAGCAAGTTTTCTGTATCTTGAGGTGAAACCCAGATAATCATCTGTATGCATTTTGTAATGAAATTGGAAGGTTTCAAATTTTGTGATATGTTGTAAATTATGCATCTGGCAACACCTGAATTGATGTTGTCTTCAGGATAGTTCATCTGAATAGGTGTTTGACTGTTTGTTTTACCTTATTATATTTCAATCATTTATCTACAGAGGAAAAGAATATTTCTATAGAAAATTTAGAAAAAAGCATATTGATGAAATTTTTAAGTACAGAGAAAAACATTCCAAATTTATCAGATTTCAAGTTTATACCAATAAGAAGATTATAATAGCCTAAATAAAGCTTTTGAAGAGCATTTGCCCAGATGACTTCACAGACGCCCTACAGTGATCCAACTTTCTGGAGAAGTTGAAGGTTTAGCCAGTCAACAAAATAGGGGGTTACATTCAATCAACCATATCTCAAATTAGAGAAGTTGAAGGTTTAACCAGTTAAAA
>KN888931.1:17073-30303 GCA_000934455.1 Apostichopus parvimensis | reverse complement strand
TTATAAAGGGTACTAAATATCAGGCTGCATCAGTCCAATCGAATTTCTGCAAAGTGCCCTTTGACGTCGGTGCCCCCCCCCAGATTGAAAGTGCTTCCGCCGCCCTTGTGTACCTTGCTAATTTTAATACATTATGTATTATTGAATTACGTACTATTTTAACTCGTTTGTTTTTTGGGTTTAAAAGTGATATTGAATGAGGTTTCTCAAGTTAGCAAGAGGCCAGGGAACCAGAATGAACATTCGGGAAGGGCTGTTTCCTGCCATCTGGGGGGTTTGTAAAACCAAAAATTTTCTTGTATGCTCCGCGCCAACCGATGGTGGTGCTCCGCTCAGATAGTCGTGCCTACAACTTTGAAAATCCATATCAATCGCAAAAAGTGCTCCCCCCCTTTCAAATTCCTGGCTACGTGGCTGGACAATTGTGTTAAATGCAAAAAGTCTAAAGAAGAAAAGGCTATAAAAGTAGATCTCGCATACTGTCTATCTTTATCTAAAGGAGAGTAAACTTTGTGCAGATATGTCAACACCGCATCATCAACCCCCCTCCCTGCCCTATAAGCAAACTGCATGGGGTCAATGAACTGTTCTGTAATACTGAGAAGGCAATTCATTATAAGTCTTTCGAAACATTTCATGACGTTACAGGTAAGTGAGACCGGGGAGTTGTTTCCATAACAACTCCCTGGTGAGACAGGCCGAAAATCATTAGGCTCAGTTGTATTCTTTTTCTTGGGGACAGGTATTACTAATGACGTTTTCCACGGTCGTGGAATTGAGCCGTTGTCTAAAGAACATTGAAAGAGTTTTGTGAAAATCCTGGCCAGTTCAGTTTTGCAGAGTTTAAGGATCTTATTGCATAAACCATCAGGGCTTTGGGCTTTGTTGGCTTTCAATGATCCAAACACTACCCTAACTTCATGTTCAGTAAAAGCAAATCTCATTGTTGAACCCATTTTCCATTAATTCACTAATCAACCCACTCATAACTACATTGATCTCAGTTGTAAAGTCCTTTTCGAATCTACTCTAAAATACATGCAACTCTTCCACAAAAGTTTGTGTGACCTCTGACCTGGGGGTCACCGACTTTTGTTTGTATCCAGTCAGCATTTGCATCGTTTTCCATGCACCAGCAGAATTATTTCTAGCAAAGTTTCTTTCTAATTGGTCTCTGTATGTTTGTTTACATTCTTTGACTTTTATGCATTTCTGTACCTCTTTCACCCTCGTTTTGTTAACTTCCATCAGAGCTTCATTCTTTTCGTTAAGTAAATCTCTAAGTTCCTTTGTGACCCACGGATTATTATTCAGATAGATCTTGTAGGTCTGAAGAGGGATGATTGTGTCGACACAGAAGTTAACATAGGTAGTGACAATGTCCATTTGCCTCGTCAAGTGAATTAGCTGATGAGAACAATAGATCCCAGTCGGTGGTATCCAGGGTGGCTTGCAGCTCACATCTGTTGCTGTTTCCGTCCAAGCGTACCGTTGCTTAGTAACCAGTCAACTTCTTTTCAGCTTCTGATGTAAAGTAAAGAGATTATACCTTTAATATGGATGGAGACAGATGATGGTCATATGATGGTCAATTTTAAAGGAAATAGCCACAGCTTTAAGACTGCACATTTCGTTGACTTGGCCACAGTCTGGTTGTAATCCATTACTTCGTTCAATGAAAATTGCACCAGATGTAGTAAGGCCTACATGTATTAAAGTTTACAAATGTACAAATTGAAAGATTTCAAAGCCAGGTGTTTCCAGGACACATTTTCAGTTATTGGACGAAATAGTTGTAAATTTATAAGTTTTGATGTAATGGTTGTAATTACAGTACAGTAGATTTTTATGATATAACAGACAAAGCTACTGTACCAGTAATGCTATTTGATTAACGACATATGCACACCCTCGATGTTATTGACACTTGTTTGTTATCTATTGAACTGAATATAATTATAGAGGCATATAATTTATTTTTAATACACAGTACCTGTAAGATGTCAACCACGCTCAGTGCTTACATACAGTAGTATGTACAGTCGAATAGATTGCATTACAGCTTTAATGGTTAAGAAATGACACAGTAAATTGTGGGGTGGCGTTCCATGATATTTCTTGAAATGGATATGACATTCTCTGATTTAAATATCTCATACTGAACATTGTTTGAATACAGTTGCTGAATAACTTTGTTAAAGGTCATCAATATTGACCTCAAGGTTTAGCACGCTTAAAACAATTGTTAAAGTTTTTTTTTCCCTAAACATATAAAAAAAGTAAAGTTTGAAAAGCACTTTCTTGGTGGCTCTAGATATCCGATGTTATTTCCAGTGGTCAAGAGGAAAGGAGTGGTAAATTATAGACGATTCAATGTCTCAGTGAGTGACCATTGACTTTTTAGCATATTTTGGGTCAAGTTCGATGACCTTCAAGATGAAAGTTCTACATCTGCCCAACGGCTTTTACTGTCACCTACGTACATTTACATACATGATACATGTCACCTAGGATGCATGTCACCTAGGTTACATGATCAGCCATTTGATAAATTAGTCTTAAATAGAGCTTTACTTGCGGTGAGTCTAAATTGACACTGGAAACTGCTGTTAATGGTTCATGTATGACATGTTTTTCATTGATGAAGGAAAGTGTTTGCCACACAGGAATGATATGTTTCTGAAAGATGCCTCATCCATTACACTGATAGTTTGTTAACTACCTGCAAGTTTTAATTAGTTTTTCTTGCTCAATTGGCAATGTTTAAGTCAAAGATTAAACAAAACAATAACATGGTAATATTATTTACTGTTCCATACTTTAACCAAAATTTAATCAGGTATTAGCAATATTAACTTTTTCAACGTATATGTATCTCCCCGCATAATTTTTGTCACTGTGATGACTGCAGTGGATAACGCTTCTTCTAAAATGGAGGTAAACACCCAGCTCATTAATTAAAGTCATCTCCACCACGGATTGCCAATTAGTCTGGAAGGAGAATTGTGGTTGATCCCATAATGAAACAAGAAATGAAAGTAATACCTGGAAGGTTAATGCTTCATGAATTGAAAACAACACTCAGATTCGATCATATATAAAAATTATTTTTATATATCGTCAATTTGCCTTTGAAGAAGATCCTTCAAGGATTGAAATATAAGGCCCTCTAACTTTAATTAAAAATTAGTGGAAAGACAGAAATTTTTTTTTGCTTGAGTTAACCAAAATGTCTCCTGAATATTGTGTGCATTTGATTGTGTTAAGGGGGAGGAGAGGGGGAATGGCAGTTAAAGATGATTTTAAGTTTTTAACCCCCATCCTCACCCACTATCCCCCCCCCCCAACACTCACCCAAACATACACACATACATATAAACAGTACATAAGTTTTTCTCTTAACCCAGTCCTTGTCAGAAAATCTTTTGAAGTTTTACTCAACCTGCCAAGGTTTCACAGAATTAAAGCTATAAACACATAACCGTGTACTGTACACGGTTCAAACATATGATAATACGGTTGAATTTGAATTTTTGTAAATTTTCACAGTGAACTCTAATCAGTTTCTGATGATTGACAGTTTTCCCCCTCACAACTTTTTCAGATGGCTGTGAAAACACCCCCCTGTCAAGAGTGGTCCATCCGTGAGAAGCTGTGCCTCGCATCAGCTGTCATGCGAAGTGGTGACCAGAACTGGTGAGTCTTAATCCTAAAATATACATACATGTGATACCTTGAAAAGGTTGTCACAAAACAGGAAATGTTTCATTCTCCAGTGAGTCGTCATCCTAAAGTATAAATACTTGTGATGCTTTTAGAAGGTTGTCACAAAACAGGAAATGTTTCATTTCCCAGTGAGTCTTCATTGTAAAATATAAATGTGATGCTTTGAAAAGGTTGTCACAAAACAGGCAACGTTTCATTCTCCAGTGAGTCGTCATCCTAAAGTATACATACATGTGATGCTTTGAGAAGGTTATCTCAAAACAGGAAACGTTTCATTCTCCAGTGAGTCGTCATCCTAAAATAAACATACATGTGATGCTTTGAGAAGGTTGTCACAAAACAGGAAACTTTTCAATCTCCAGTGAGTCGTCATCCTAAAATATAAATGTGATGCTTTGAAAAGGATGTCATAAAACAGGAACCTATTCATTCTCCAGTGGTATTCATTCTCCAGTGGTGCTCTTTTGTTGAGATTAGGTGAAAAGAATATATACAAACTGATTGAATTATTAGAGCTGATAACATTTTAGGGCTGCACTGAGAAGACAATATTATCATCAATAGCCCTTAAATGAGCTTTCCGGAGTGTTAGCATATTTTTAAGGTGCGTATATATCTTAAAAACAAGAATAGCTATATGTACATAGAAACACTCTTGGCAATCAGAGGTTTCTTTAATTGTTCTTGGACTATGACACACTGTACCATGACTGTAACTCTGCCTCAAGTCATTCTGTAATTGAGATGTAGCGAATCCTCAATGTAGTTTAATATACTCCAGAGTCAGAGAGCTCAAACTGAGAGTCAAGACTACCTACTGTAGTACTATTAAAGTACTATAAAGGCATACAGTATACAATGCATGATACTACACTGCTGTAATTTACATTCTATGCATGCACCGAAGATTAATTCTGTTGGTATCCAGATAACATCTATCTCCTCCCCACCCTCCCCCCTCCCCCTAACCCATCCAATTCCACATGTGGTGTAGAGCTGACCCTTTGACAAAGATATTTTAAGTCCAGATCAGAATTAGGTATGTAAACATATCAATTTTAATATAATAATGGCCATCTTCGATATTTGCGATTTGTTTTCTGTCCTCAGGATGTCTGTAAGCCGAGCGATCAAGCCATTTCCAGAACCGGGTAGACCCTCTGATTGGAATACACCTAAGGTAACTATCACACATATTACCTAATGTTATATCAATTATTATGACTACTTCTACTATATTTTATTTACATTTTGGTTATAGAGAGGGTCACAACAGAGCTACTTAGTAGTCCAGTTTTTTGTTTTCGGGGGGGGGGGGGGGCAGAGGGGTTGGGATAAGAGTAGTGAGAGACTGTGAGGAGATGACTGGTCTAACCTTCCATTTAAAGTTTGTTGACCTTCTCTTATGATAGTGCAACATTTATTTGAGACAGCAGGTGGGAAAGATATGATAAACTCCTCCTTTCTACCTACAGTAGTAATCTCTTTGCTGGTTGCACAGATACCTCTGTTCCAATCAGCGTACGGTGCAAACCGTATAACAACTCAACGTAGTGGAGATGTTCAATATTGTACCATTGTTCTGCTGACCCAGCCTCGGGTCATTCACCCCTGGCGGCCATCGCATAGGCCCCCAAATCCTCCATTAACCAAAATAAAACACACAAAAACAATGAAGACTTGCAACTTCTTGGCAACTGGGCAAGTGTTGCACTTTTAACACTGCTTTTATTCCTGCTCCTGTCTTCTCCCCCCCCCCCTCATCTCCAATTAGTTTGACAAATTGATTATCGTTCCAAACAATGAAGAAAAAGTTGACAACATTTGGAAAGAGTAAAATCGATGATTGCTCTGGTGGAGACATATCCAAAAATCTTTTGTCCATGATTAATAAATATGATATGAAAAATTATCTAGACAAGGAATTGTTTATGGAACCAATATAAAGTATTCCATATTTAACGTTCACTTGATGTACAACAAACAGTACATGGGCATCTAAAATTGACCACTTGATGATATATACTTTTGGTGATGTTCTGTATCTTTCTTAAATAGTGAACAAACTCAAATGACTGAATTCAGATTTCCCTTTTGCAGATGATTAGGATTTTGGGAATTTAATTTTAACCTATCATCTATTGAACTTTCCCCTTCTTTAAAAAGTTTTTTTTTTTAATTTTGTATCCACAGAATTGTGCCATACAGTATTCATCTATGCTGAATGAAGTGGATACCCCAAAGTAAGATATTTCCGGTCTTTATTTGTCATTCTAAGGTATTATTTTATGGATAAAATGAAAGCAGAAAGGAATAAAATGACTACATGAGTGAGGGAAAGAAGTTGCAAGGTTGAGGAAAGAGATTGTGGATGGATAAAATTTGTTGATTAGATTTATTGATTATCAGGAGATTAACCAGATGTATATTGAAGCTAGAAAATTTAATTGTGTTGTACCATATTTTGTGCATGTTGCATGCCAGGTTGCTGTTAATGGAGAGATTTTCAGTTTTCAATGAAAAATTTGAGCAATTTAATCAGATATTTTGTATTTGTGGCAGGCATTGAGAGACAGGTACTGTAGGGCTTTTGGGGACAAATATGTCACCAGGTCCACTTTATAGGACTCTTCATATATCCCATGTTTTCCCAGCCATCTTCATCTTTCTGTTTCCCCCAAATTGACCCTGGGTTCTGGTACTGTAGGCCCAGGAAGCCCCCTGCCCTCTTGTCAGACCTGGGGTGGGAGTAGATGTCCATCATCCCTATCAAATATAAGACACAGGTCAAGAGTTGCATTTGCTTCTCTTATTCATGAAACTATTATCACGATTTTCTTCTACAGGCGTAAGCGGTCTGGTGACAAAGGGGACGTGGTGGAGACGCCTGGCGACCTCATTGTTAAGAAGATGACCTTTGACCGCGTGGAAGAGCTGAAGCAGATGTTAGCTGACGACCGGAAAAAGTTCAAACTCTTGAGAGATGAAATTGAGCTGATCGAAAGTGGAGCTCTGGACGAAAAACTTCCGGAAATTTTACAGGATATTAAAGAGTGAGTGGTTTAAATGATATCAGTGCATGCCTGATTATTCAAAGTAGTTTTTGTGTTGATGTTGATAAACATTTAATACTTTTTTGGATTTCTTTTTTTTATTTGATTTGATTTTTTGATTTCTTTTGATTTTTAATGCTTGATTTTGTATTTATTGTTTTAAAACATTTGACACTTCTTCAAAACTAAATTGTCACAACAAGGCAGTTATGTATCTGGACTAGTCAAGTGTCATTGCAAGAATTGAAAATAGTGTTTAGAGTTTGAAAATTTCTGATATAAGTTTTCCATGAACTCAATAAAGCTATACAAACATGTACCTGTCTTGGTGATGTAAGGTTTGAAGCAGTATCGAATCAATTCATTGCTCGCTGAGTAATGTCCTATTGGTGAAAAATATAGGATGAGTGTCCTTCTGTGATCAAATGTTATCTGTAGATGTGAACATAGCCCATGTAGGAAATATTGATAGGCCAGGAAGAAAATACATGGATAACTTAGTAAAGTAATATGGCCACTAGAAAAGGGCAAATGCAATAGGGGAAACATATATCAATCTTTTAGAAAACCTTGTGAAGAAAACAAAGGCATGTAAAAGAAAAGTACCAAAGCCATGTACAATAATACAGTGCATGCCATGTAGAAAAATGCAAAGTGCATGCCATGTAGAAAAATACAAAGTGCATGCAGTGTAGAAAATACACAGTGCATGCCATGTAGCAAAATACAAAGTGCATGCCATGTAGCAAAATACACAGTGCATGCCATGTAGCAAAATACACAGTGCATGCCATGTAGCAAAATACAAAGTGCATGCCATGTAGAAAAATACAAAGTGCATGACAAGTAGAAAAATACAAAGTGCATGCCATGTAGAAAAATACAAAGTGCTTGCCATGAAAACAAATACAAAGGCTTTAAATGAACTCCACTGTCCGTAACAAAATAAAAAACAAAGGCTCAATAGGAAACTAGAAACGCCGCATATGAAATTAGCAAAAGCAGTGTTGAAAAACATGAGTGGCAGATAATGTAGCAAAATAACAAACGGTTATGAATTAGAAAAATACAAAGGTTAGTGTGGAAAGGCTACATACTGTCGAAAAATTACAAAAGCTCCCCCCAATTCCCAAAAAAACACAAAGGACATGCCAATGTAGAAAGTCACACTTGGCAAGTTTAGACTTTAATTTGGAAATTAGAAATTTGATTATTGAAATGTTAAATCTTTAATTTTGTTTGCAGAAAGAAAAGGCAGGCTGAAGAACAAAAGTTGGCAGAAGAAGCTGCTGCAGCTGAACTTTTAGGTGGGTCAAAGGTCACCATCAGTATTGATTTGGTGCACTAGATATTTTCATTATTCACATTTTATTAACAATACTTTCTTTATTCTTTCTTTATTCTTTTTTTACAATTCCCCATATTCTGTATTGCAAAATTGGCAGTTTTCCTGTAACAGCTTGGTCATATACCTGTACATATTAGTATGTATCAGAATGGCACTTCTTTCACTTGGACTCCCTCCCTCTCAGTCATGATCGCTGCATTATGGATTGCATGAAATGCTTACAGGGTCCTTTCGTCAATACACAGTATGCAAAGTTGTATGTCTTCTGATTTTAACTGTTTTTGTAAAGATAAAATAAAACTGTTAGCAAACTGCTTTTGTAAAGAAATGGCTTAATAGGGATAGTTCATTGTCAAGGCTGAAAAGCTTTCTTGTATATCTAGCATATTGCATGTGTTTTCTTTTGGTCACTGCTTCCAGTCCTATTTCTATATCAAACTCTCTTGTCCGGTTTTTGCTTTTCTTTTTTTGACAGTTTTACTGTGCTATTGTTTACAGACTTAGTACTGTGTTAGAGCCAGCTATGATTTTGTTTAATTTCCTTTGTATCATCGATTACATGCCATTCAGTTCTTTCGGAGACAGCTTGAAGTTTGTTGGTCATCTTGGTAAATTGTGATAATTGTTAGTTTTATTTGCTGCTAGACTGTTAGAATTTGTCATTTTTCTGTACAAATTGCAGCAAAGAAAGAGGAACAGAAGAAGCTGCCAATTGTGAGAAAAATTCCACGACAAACAGAGGCAGAAACAAAGGATGCGGGAGTTTCTTCACCTCTTGAACAGAAGGCAAGTGTAAATATCGTTAGAGCATTTGGAGGTATTAAAAGATGTGTAAAAGTAAGTTGGCCTGACTTTTCAATCCTAGCAGGATCTTCTTCAAAGGCTAAATGACAAGTAACAGTAACAGAAGGAACAAAAACACGCACAGAATACAGACAGGTTAATGAGCATGGTGAACACAATGAGATAGATGTAAGGGGATTAGTAGACAAGAGATGGAGAGAAGAAAGAAAGAAACCAACAGGGGAAGAGGAGAGGTAGGAGATAAACAAAGAGAGGGACAAAGAGAGGATTAAGGGAAGGGGGTAGGGAAAAAGATGACAACGTTTACATCTGGAATGTGTGAAATTTATTTTATTTAGGGAAAATTTTTAATTGCTTGTCAAGTCTTTCAGGACAACCAAATTTTCTGTTTGGAAGACCAAAATCAGCTTTGGAGGTCGTTGTTTACATCAAAATTGAATTGCATCGTAACTGAACAGCCCCCATTGGTTAATGATAACTTGGTATCACCCTCCATCACTTTGGTGATACTGACATAAAACAAAAATAGTGGCAGATTGATTGATTGTCACGTATATGTTCCACCTGCAGCCATCCGATGCTCCCGATGAAGCCAAAGAAACCCCTAAGAAAGTTATTAAAGAAGGAGAGATTGCCAAGGATGTCCAGACTACTCCCTCCACCCCTACTAAGCAGACCACACCCACCCCAGTATTGCTTCCAAAATTATTGGTATCTGAGAAGAAGGAGGAGAAGAAAGAGACTATAACGAAGGTTTGTTTGCAATGGTACTCCTCAATTTATACTAAACCTGTGTTAGATGTGGGTACAAGCAGCTATAGTTATGTGGGTTTATTCATAGCTCCATTTATATCTAGTGATAATAATAATAATAATAAAAGCAATGCTGTTTCATGCACACAACAAAGTTAATATTTGGGACAAAGTGCTCTTCGGAAATTTTAATGGAGTAATTAAAAAAATTTTTCGTACATTAACAGCCCCATGGATTTTGATGGAATGATGCAATTAGCAGTAATTAATGCAACAAGCGAAATCTTTCTCCCCCCCCCCCTTTATATTTTTTGTCTACCAATAAATCATTTCAGTCAGTGCTTCTTATACAGCAAGCATACAGTGCTGAAGTCACATATAACTCACATTATTGTTTGGACTATACGCTATGCCATACATTTTTTTGCCATGTCATGTATACAAGTGGCGCACTATTTGAATGATCACAACTAGAATTTTGTTGAAATTGCCAGTCAGTCAGTGAAAGAAGGTTTGCTTAAAATTTATCATTGGTAGAACTAAACATGAATAGAATTTTGGTTAAGTCACACAGTAATATATGATGTGTAAAAACTTTGATTTAAGCTGAGTCCAGTTGAATATTCTTAAGCTCTTTTTAATTACCTTACTTAGGAACAAATATCCGATATTGAGGCAATGCTGGCCAAGCCAACAGTTGGGAAAGTAGTCACGCCTCAGGCAGATTCTCCTGCTCCTGGAGAGAGTAAGTACTCGTTATCTTCCCTGTTCATGAAACCTCTGATTTTAGCATCGCTAATTGATAACTCCCACAAGACTTAAAGCACAGGATAAGGGTCCTGCCTCCCTCTGTAACCTATCATTACCTCAATAGGATGGGGTCCTCTTTTCGGCCCTCCTACGTACCGGTAGAGATGTTGACACGTGAAAAGGATTCTTGAGAAAGATATTCTTTTGTACTTGATGAAGAGTTGGTTTTCTGATTTGTGCTTTAGTTTTTAGGAGAGAGGTAACTTTAACACTCCTAAATATATCCAGACCAGGTAAGTTTTGGAATTTCTATTAAGAAGAGTCTTTTTCAAACACTTGAGATGTAATGGCCATTGAACTTTGAGGAATGAAGTTTGTGACTGTTGTAGTCGTTACATTGTTTGCATTGGTTCCACTTGATACTGGTACAAAGGTTTTTACTCCAGGTCAAAAAAAGTTCAAAAATACTTCAATTTTGCAAGAAATCAAATGATTAAAGATATGACAGGTTACAAGCCATGTCAGCAAACTACCGTTGTATCAAATGTATGATTATTGTGTCTCTAGGCAAAATTAGACTCTTTCATACTCAAAATAATAAAAATGAACACCCTTGGGTGACTGGAGAGTTAATGCTACCAAAAGTGTCTCCCCAACTCAGCCATGACATTTTGCACCACTCATAAAAGACAATGAATAAAGTGATAGATGAAACTGTTCATTTCCCCCATACCTAATCGTTGTGGAAAGAATCGCCCAAATAGATATAAGATAATATCTGTTTGCCGCAAAAATCTGCATCATAGAATTTTCAATGATAATCGTCACGTCTGTTTCTCTCAAGACAATCATAAAATGCTGTACAGTGCATCATGCTCTCTGCATCATACCTTCTCCTGCCCCCTCCCCCCACCTCCCCCCCCCATGATTTCTACATTCAACAAACAGCCATGTGACAATTTGGTAATTGTTTGTTTTCCATCAGACAAATGACATCTCTGTATTCTGCTGAATTCTTTTTAACTTCTTGCTTCCTATAATCTTGCTCATGAAATTTAAAGGAAAACTATTTTTGATACCGTTTATGTAAAAATGTTCTGTTCCAATATCTCCTTCAGGAATTTTGAATTAAAGTTAATGTTTAATGCCCTTTCGATAAATTATTGCAAATTTGTTATCAACCTTGGGAGGGGGAGGGGCGGTGGGTTACAGTTGTGTACAACATTCTCAATCACAATTGAAATCCTTGATCTGAAGCAGAAATGCAGATAATTTGATAAAGACTTTCAATTAAAATTCTCATTCTCAAAATGCCATAACATTGGCTAGACATGCCGACAGTTTTTTTGGTTAAATCATCAAGAAAAAACTTTTAAGGACTTTCCTTTTTTGCATAAGGTTAATACTTACAGTATATGGGTGAATTTATTTTTAGAATCAAGGGGGTGAAAATTTACAAGCAAAACTAGTACAAATGAGTGCAAGAAATTTAGCATATTATCAGGGCTTAAAAAATGGGCTATTCACTGGCTAAATGCCAGTACATTTCACTCTTTGCCACTAGAAACCAAAAAAGGAACTTGATTTTTTCTGCCAGTGCAAATTAGTACTGGTTTTGTATTAATTCAAGGAAAATGCCAGTGGAAATTTGATTTTTAGCAAGTACATTTTTTATGCACTGGCATTTCTTAGCAAGTGGTTTAACTTTAAATTGTTAAATTTAAGGACCCGACCAGGGCAGTTTGGCCAAGCAGATTCTTACTGTGGTTAAGATCGTCATAAATTTGGAAACCAAAGATATAAAACGTTGTTACATGTGTTGACTTGCATTGTTGTAGAGAGACATTTGAAGGGGCATATAAATACTTCCATAGTATCGCTAAGAGTAGAGTACTCTTGTTCAAATATTAGAGTTACAGACTGCTAAATAAGACCAGGAGGTAGCATTAAAAAGAATATGGACTAACAGAGAGCAAACAGATTTCCAGTAACCTCGATAGCACTTGCTATAAAGCTGACACTAGATGGAAATAAAGCCTTGAGACTTTGCTTCAAAAGGAAATGATCATGCTTATATGAAATGCACTTTAATCTACAAATTATAAAGTCCCAAACAATTTCATGTCCATAGATTAATATTTAATGTTATATTTTTTTAATTTTTTTTTTATCTATTTCAACAATTTTAAAGTAACTTTGAAGTAATCTTGAAGTTTTGTTTAAGTTGTTCGTGGTCTGGATTGTAGCCTGTTTTCCTTAGTTTTTCTTTTGCCAAGATGTAGTCCACAATATGTTACCCACAATGCATTGGTGTATTGTGTTTGTATCTTTCTTCATAATTTTGTTTACAGAGGAAATTGCCAAGAGCCAAGCTAACAAGAAAGGTTTGAATCTTCCCAAGTTATTGTTGAGGTCAAGGGTCATGAAGCCATTTCCTGCGTCCCTCTGGCATTTTCTGTTTTCTTTCCCTTACAAAGTCGGAAAAGTACTGGTGAGAGGAATGTGGGAGGGGGGTGGGGGAGAGGCACAGAGATCTCAGCAATCAGGGGAATAGAAACTGAGAGATTTGGAGAAAAAAAAGCAAAATTCCACAACATTTTTTGCAGATTATTAAAAAACACCAATGATCAAAATTGCATGTCTGAAGGATGTCTAAAAAGTTGTATTTGGAAGAGAAAAATCCTTTGGATTTATAACAACGAATATTTTGAGGAAAAAAAATGTTTGTTTTGTGCCTCAGAGCAAGTGGGAGAGCTTCGACCCCCTTTGACCTCCAATTCAAATACATTCCGTCAA
>KN888930.1:46331-69651 GCA_000934455.1 Apostichopus parvimensis | reverse complement strand
CTTATACTCTTAAGGAAGGCTGACAAGTCAGTTTCATATGACATCCTCTGAAGAGTAAGTTATTTGTCTTTGTGCGATCATTATTTTCAGGTTGCTTACAGTGGCGACCCTGGTGCAGCTCTCTTGACATTTGCCACTCATCCTCAAGCTAAAAGTGCTCATCAGTCTTCGGCAGCAGTCCTAGGGAACAGGTTCATAAAGGTCTTCTGGCATTCACCGGATGGTAACTCTGAACAGGTAATTAATCCCCCTCCCTCCCTCCCTCCTTCCCCCTACCTATTGTCAAGAATTTAAATGTTGACAAAGATATATATTAACCCTCACAACCTAGTCATCATTGTTTATATAAATTGGTTTAATGTGAACCAGGTACCTTACCAAACCTTACAACCTTGCTTAAGAAGAAAGTAAAGAAAGTGAAATGTTGAGCAGTTGATGACAGTGGACGACCGTAGAATTTTGTGTGATGTTTCATTATGCTGGTCGAAGATAACCAATCTGATGTCCTCATAACCATTGAAGGTTGTTCTGTGCCACCAAAAAGGCCCCCCCCCCCCAAAAAAAACAAAACACTGTTTTGTAATAAGAGTAAGATTGTTGAGAGTAAAACTAATGGTTTTTGGATAAATTCCAAGCCCCAAAAGTTCCTTTCAAAGATTTCCCAAATAGGCCTAATGACAAGGTTATTAAATTTTAAACCCCTTCTCACTGTGAGAGATTTTCTTAATGCATCAATTTTGTCCAATAACTAGTATTGCCAAGTGGACAATCTTCAAGGAAATGTTTCATGTCTAAGAAAAACAACTTTCAAATGATGAGAACCTATTAGCCCTGGGAGTTAATACATGTTTTTGCCAGTTGGGCATTGTAAAAAGGAACATTTTACATGTCTGAAACGACAGCCTGAAAAATGATCAGAAAATTATATTAAACCCTGGTTGATTTTATATCCGATATGAAAGGTTCATCTTTGTGATCCTCTTCTCTTACAGAATCAAGGACCTGTTAAGAAACCTAGAAACGAGAGGATAGTCATTCCCAGTAAAGAGAAATTGAGCATAGTCAGAAGACCTGTGGCTCCAGAAAAGGTATAAAAAAAAATTCAGTCTGTCAGATGCAGCTCTTTGGTTGTCTAGTTTAATGTTTTTGCAGTATTTCCTATATATTCCCGAAGTTTCGTTTCGGATAAATCTCACTGGTTTGGTATTTGGCAGTTATCTGGTTGTATACTTTGAAATAGCTGTTTTGATGACATAAAGTATGAAAATTTAATTTCATCATCCTTCATTGTCAAAAAATAATTTTCTGCATTGTCATGCACTGTATGAAATAGTAGTACACTGTAACTTATGGTTGGAATGAGAGAGAGAAAATGGGTAGGGATGGTGAGGGGAGTGGGGGGGGGGGTGAATAATTGCCATTGTTTGTAAACAGTATTTGCTTCTTGTAGGCGATAGCACTGGCATCTTTGGACTATTGCTCGTTCAATTGAGACATGGTGTTCATTTTGGGTGCAGAGTGATTGGGTTTTTTTGCCCATTAAATGTCTATTTAAAATAGAAATTTCCAAAATCTTGTTTTGGCGGGGTTAGACTAGATGAAAAACATTCATTAAGATACTTATAAAGAAAAATGGATGACAGCAGAATAAAGCTTGGGTGAGTGTATCAGTGAAGATGATTTGTCAATTATCTTAAGTCTGGGGCTCGGTAAGATCGTTGAAAAGCAAAACAAGGATATTGTTTTCAATTTGGGAATTGCTATGAAAGCTTAAGTCTTGTAACTCTTGTCGGGGAACATCATGAAACACAGGTCCAGCAGTTCGGTAAGTGACACCTCTGATGCGAGTTAGTGATTATTTCAATTGCAAAGTGTTGTCGGTGCTTACAACGTATCGTACTCTATTACAAATCTGTAGCCCGTGGTCCTGAGTGCAGCTGCTAACATCACCAAGACGGTTTATAACCCTGCTGCTGCCGCTGCCATGAAACGTACAGAGGAGGCGGCCGGGAACTCCGGGGCCCTGGCGTCCAGAAAGCTGGCCGTGGCCAAGGAAGCTATAAGGAAGAAGAACGAAGAGACCAGGAAACTGGCTCTGCAGAAACAAGCTGACATTAAAAAACAAAAACAAGAACTTATTAATATGATGATACAGAAACAGAAGGTATGGTGTGTTTTTTTTTTCAAATAGCATGGTTATTAAAGACATGCAGAAACTGAATGTGGTCTAATGATGGATGTTTTTTGCTATTTCAAAAAATTGTTATTACGATATTTTGGTATCTTTACCGCTGCTCCTATTTGTGCGTAAATATAGAGACGAGAGATGTTGTATGCCTAACCATATATGAATATGCCTAGCCAACCAGGAAACTAACTTTTGGTAAATGCATCATATTTAATGTGCCTGGAGATTTGATCCTGAGAGCACCTTCCATGGTAAAGCAACAGATTGATGAATGCACAAGGTACACATACAGAAATAAAGAACTGGTTACTTAATAGTCTTAGATAAGAACATTAAATTAAGAGGATGAATGACAGTGGAACGACAGTGGAACGACAGTGGAACAAAGGCAGCATGAGAGAAGATTATTTTCTGAAAATGGAAAAATGAATCAAGTATTGTGTTACAATATCTGTTAAAGCTGAGCATATGTGCTTGTCTTTTTTTTTTATCCAGGCTCTTATAGCTAAGCTGGAAGCACTGAAGGATGGAACCCCTGCCGCCAAGCAAGAAATCCTAAAGACGATCAAATCCCTGGCAGCCAGCATTGAGAAGTCCAAAGCGGAACAGAATCCAAAGCCCAGGACAAAAGCTGATGTAAGTTTCCTACTCTACATGATCTATTTGAATTGATTCTATTGTTCAGTTTTGTGTGTGTTGTTTTCTACTCTATTGTCTTCTCTCCGGTTCATGATCAGTTGCATTTGTTCTATTGTTCATTGCCTTAGCTCATCCATCAGTTCTGCAATTGTGTTTAAGTGTTTTGTATCTGTTTTATTTTATTTTCTTCCGGTTCATGATCAGTTGCCTTTGTTCATCCGTTCTATTGTTCATTGATTTGGCTCATCCATCAGTTCTGTTATTGTGTTTTGTATCTGTTCTATTGTCTTTACCGGCCCGGTTCATGATCAGTTGCCTTTGTTCATCCATGCTATTGTTCATTGCCTTAGCTCATTCATCAGTTCTGCTATTGTGTTTTGTATCTGTTCTATTGTCTTTACCCTCCCGGTTCATGATCATTGCCATTGTTCATTCAATCCATGTGTCATTGTGTTTGCTCATGTACTCATAGTTTTGATTGTCTATTTGTCTCCATTCTTTTATTAATCTTTGTTTG
Organism: Apostichopus parvimensis; assembly: GCA_000934455.1. NCBI lineage: Eukaryota > Metazoa > Echinodermata > Holothuroidea > Aspidochirotida > Stichopodidae > Apostichopus > Apostichopus parvimensis. The sequence continues at coordinate 66,307 of KN888930.1, read as the reverse complement.
TTCATTCCATTGTTGTCCTTTTTTCTTCAGCCCAATTTATCCATTCCATTTTTTATTTTCTTCTATTATATACCGTGCGTTACTTTGATTCTGCCTTACCATTATCAGCCATTTTCTTTATTCTGTGAATACATTTACTCAATCAGTTGATCAACTGTATTCATTCTGTCATTGTTGTCACTTTTTATCCATTTCTGTTATTTTCTTCTGTCTTTAAATTGGAACTTTAAAACTAATCACTGCCTATTGGGTTTTACTATAATATTTTTTTAATAATACATCAACTGTTTGTTTTCCGCCCCCCCCCCCACGAACCTCCCATTCATATATTTGGGTTCTGTTGTGTAATGTAATGATTTATATTCAGTCCGACAAATAAGTAGCTCCGGACAGGACTATTTAATAGCAACCAGGTTGAAAAAAGAATAGTATTTTCTTTATATTCAGACTCAAAAAGAATTGTTAGACACAGAATTAGACCTTTACAACCAACAAGTTGAGGGTCAGGATACCACAGAGCTAAGGAAAAGAGTGGCAGCCTTGAAGCACGAGGTTTGTATAATACGTTAACAGTCTCTGAATTTCAAAAGTATAGTAACTGCAACATTCAAACTGTGCGTTATTTGTAAAAGCGTGAGACCACACTCGTTTGAACCTGACACACCGAATGTTCTGAGTTTACTCATTTGCCACAAGCTCAGTTAATTTGAAATTAGCATAGTGTAGACTAGAGGGACACTATGCCAGTTGTTGCCATGGTTGCATTTGGTCAGTTTTACATGGCAGTGATCTCAAGTCACCTGAATGTCAACGTGTTTTACCCATTAGATGGACTTTGAGTGGTTACACCACCAGTCTATTCCCACTGTCAATCAAATTTTGCCGTTCATGAACCATAGGGATTGCAAGAACATTCGATTTAAACTGACTTCGTCGGTGGGCAGATAATAGATGAGAGTTTCGTTATTAAAAGCTACTTTACCTACTTTTGATACTTTCATGGATGGGTTGGTTCCATTCATGAAGTGAATCATAGGATAGTAATTTATCAGTATATTTTGGAACTCTTTCAAGCAGGCACGATCTCTGGGACTCATCGGAGGCAACAGAGGAGCCATGGGTGGCAGAGGGAGAGGACGGGGTAGAGGCCGAGGGAGGGGTGCTCCAATCCAGAGGAGAAGGCGGTCAAGTAGGTCCAACACTGTCCTAGACAAGCGCCCTCGACAGCTGCGAATAGCAGGATTCAACCCAGAGGAGAAGGAAGAAGTACTCGTGCACTTAAACGTGAGACATTTAATTGGTTAATAATCAGGGCCTTAGTACGGGGGAGGGGGGAGGGGGGGCGGTTGGTTGGTGTTGTTAACTCCTTCATTTGCTGTCTTTGATGTAATAATGTATGTTCATTGCCCTGTTCTGTAATGTGGTCATGAAGAATTGGTCTTGTGATGGAGTTATTATTACTGCATTGTAAGAAATTTCATTGATGCCAATCGAAATGGAAAATGAGAAGATGGGTAGGGTTTTGTTTGATTCGTCTGTGTTGTCTTCATAGTGTTAAGCCACAATGAATGTAATTTTTTATTTTTTTATGTTTGCAGGAATTTGGAGAACTTGAACATATAGACTACAGAGATTTAACCAATGATTATGTGGTCAGTTACAAGACAAGGCAAGAGGCTGAAATGGTGAGTATAAGTCTAGACTTGTTTAACAATATTAGGAGTTCCTACTAGTGTGCGGTGAGTCCTCTTGGTAGTAAGAACAACTTGATTGCTTAGGTTGGTCAATACATATTCGGTCCTACCAGAATGTTCCACTTTTTCCTCTTTTTTTTTTCTTGGGGGGGGGGAGGGGGGGTTGGTTGGGGGAGGAAGGCATACTGGGGGCAGGAGGGAGTAAGGCATACTTATTTATTCCTCGTTTGTGAAGTAATTTGCAGTAATTTTATTCTGTTATATCTTGGTGAGTGATTTGTTGTCTCTTCTTTGTCGTCATATTCAGGCAGTTACTAGAGGTACATCATTCAATGAGAAGCAATTATCAATGTCCTGGCATATACAGGAGGAAGCTCCACCCGAACCAGCGCAAGATGAGCCGGAAGAAGAGGAATTCCCAGACAATGATGAGGTATACAAACTTACACTTTATGATGAGGTATACAAACTTACACTTTATGATGAGGTATACATATATACACTTTATGATGAGGTATACAAATTGACACTTTATGATGAGGTATACATATTTACACTTTATGATGAGGTATACAAACATACACTTTATGATGAGGTATACAAATATACACTTTATGATGAGGTATACAAATTTACACTTTATGATGAGGTATACAAATTTACACTTTATGATGAGGTATACAAATTGACACTTTGAAAGAGATGAAGACAGCTTTATGGAATAATTTGATGCAAGGAACTAATGATTTACATGTGATGCTTCTTTTTAATTTGGCTGTAGGTTACCATGCTTGTTCAGATAACTTCTACTTTGGTTTATGATCACTCGTGGTCGGATTTTGTAATCTAACTTTCCGGGTAGTGTTTGTGGGCATTTCTTCCACCGTCACACGTTGAGTAACGTATAAACGAAAATTCTTCACTTTTTGTATTTCTTGAAAATGTTTTAAGGTACAACAAAAATCGGCAGTAGCACAAAGCTTTTGGTTGTCTTACTCTCTCAGCAATACTAATAGGTAGCACTCCCTCTGTAACATGTCAGAAACAATAAGCCTACCCCCCCCCCAATTCTGAGGAATGTGGTCTCAAAGCTTTGAAGATATTTAAATTACCAATTATGCTGAACTATTTAGTTTCTTTTGGAGGAATTACAATGCAGTAATTATTTTTAACGGAGAAAGACGCTTTTACAAGAATTTCAAACTATTTTATCATCTTAAAGGAAAATGTGATCGAAGATGAGGAAGAAGATGACCTCTTACGTGATGAGGATGAAGAAGAAGATGAAGACGATGATGAGAGCAGAGCGTGGAGACGATGACCCCAAAGAGGAAGATGAGGAGGGGGAGGAGGAGGAGGAGGACGAGGATGGTGATCCTTGCAGAACATTCTATATGTGAAATGTAAACTAAGCTTTAATCTCAAGTGATTTTAACAAGCTTGTGTACAGCCAGCCGTTCTTGGTCTAGGCTGTTTTAAAAAGAAATTCTGGAAGCAGTTCCAAGGTGTTTGAATACACTAAGAGACATTTTGAAAGAATGAGAAGATATTTCTCTTGCAACTTAATGAGGAGTTTAATGAGAGTTTTGTCCCAAGGACAGAACCCACTGTTGTTTTATTTCCACTTGGAGGGTCAATGCTAGATGAGGTATTTAAAGCTGGCAATGAATATATGACTTTTTTTTCCTTCCTGGAGCATTGTTAAAAAGTCACTCTGAACCTCTAGCAAGCTGCAGTTACTTTGTAATAGTAATCTCCAAATATTGAAACGATTTTGAAATATAGCAGAAATAAATCAAACTCGAAATTATCCGAGGTTTCCGTAAGCTGTGACATTGGTCAGCCGTGACACTATTACAGGTTGCGATATTTGTCATCTGTGATATAGGTCAGCTATGGCAAACACTTTGCTTTGGATCTGAGTTAGCTGTGATCCAGATCACGATAAGACCGGTCAGCTGTGACCCGGGTCAAGTTGTAGGTCACCACTAGGAGCCTAGGACCCAAATCAACGTTGGTAACAATTCACAAGATACAATCAAACTGACCAAGCAGAGTTTTCTCTCGCGAGGTTTTAGTCTTATAATAGGCAGCATCCACCTACTCTGCGTTGCGGTGGACTCTAGTTTTGTCTAAATAAGTGATATTGATTGTTAGTTAGGTGTGTACACATCACTCATACATGTACTGTAGGGGATCTATAAAGTCATCTGTTTCAATTGATAAATTGATGTTCAGCTCGTGAAAGGTCACTCTCGTACATTGTAAATCATTAACTACATCCTTCAGGACAAGATTATGATTATTTACTACAGGACCATGTGTGATTTAAGTTTGTCCAAACTGAATATTGTAAATTTTTGAATAATCATTAAATGTAACACATCATCCCGTTTTGACATAAATTTGCACCATTTTCAATGTGAGAGAGGAAGTAACGTTAAAAGCTTAAAGCAAAAGAAATGTGGTAAATTGTGGTAATAATTTGATCATTTTGTGAATAAAACAGCTCTTTTTGCCTGGGATGATGTAGTCAGGATTGGAATGCAGTATAGGATGTATTGGGAGATTACACTTAAACTTTGTGAATTTGGTTACCTTGTTACACACTGCATCCTATCAGCAATTACTCATTAGCTTTGTCTACTCTTCAGCATGCATTGATTTTATGGTTTTTTTTCTTCAAAAATTGTTTCCAGTTTTAGAAACTGAGCTGGTTTTTAATGATGAGAATTATTTCTTGATATGTTGTATAAGATTTGTTTATAATGTTCTATCATGTATTTACATATGTTTCATGCAAAATAAACAATGTCCAAAAAGAACTTGAAAAAAAAAGATACAGATTGTGAAAAAGAAAGAAAAAGTTGGAAAAAAAAAGGCCAATTAGTGTAAAAAAAAAGTGAAAACAAAAGGAATGTAAAAGCAAGAAGAAAAGAGAAAATGAAAGAAAAGAAATTTCTAATCTGCCACTTGCAAGTAAGAAATAAAAAAAATCACGTTCTTAACTTCAGTGGCAGAGCCTGTCTTGATTCAAAATCTGAAGAAAAGAAGGCCAAAATTAAAAAAAGTTTTTGGCCCCAAACCAAAACCCTTTCCAGAAAGAGAAGCTATCATTCTCCCTCCAAACATGCAATAAGGTCTGTAAGTGTATGATTGTTGATGACATGCCTTGGCATGATGACTGCTGTGTGGGAGTGTATGTATGTGTAGTGTGAGAGTGACATATGTGCAGTTTGAGTATATGCTGTGTGATATTGATATATGTGCAGTGTGAGAGTGATATATGTGCGGTTTGAGTATCTACAGTGTTAGTACGTGCGGTATGAGAATGATATATGTGCATTGTGAGAGTGATATATGTGCAGTTTGAGTATGTGTAGTATGAGAGTGATAGAAGTGCAGTGTGAGAGTGATATATGTGCAGTTTGAGTATGTATAGTATGAGAGGGATAGAAGTGCAGTTTGAGTATGTGCAGTATGAGAATGATATATGTGCAGTTTGAGTATGTGTAGTATGAAAGTGATTTATGTGCAGTTAGAGTATGTGCAGTATGAGAGTAATATATATATATGCAGTCTGAGTATGTGCAGCGTGAGAGATATATGTGCAGTGTGAGAGGGATACATGTGCAGTGTGACTATGTGCAGTGGAAGAGTGATATATGTGCAGTGTGAGAGGAATACATGTGCAGTGTGACTATGTGCAGTGGAAGAGTGATATATGTGCAGTGTGAGAGGTATGTGCAGTGTGAGGGATATGTGAGACATGTGCAGAGTGAGCGATATATGTGCAGTATATGTGCAGTGTTAGAGTGATATATGTGCATTGTGAGTATATGTGCATTGTGAGTGCTGCACTTTGAGTATGTGGAGTATGAGAGTGAAATTTGCTCAGTGTGGTGGTGAACAGAAGTGCAATTAGTGTCATGATAGGGGTTCTGTACATTTCCCCTTGGGACCAGGAAACTGTAAATGGAGGGACAAGGTCAGTTACTGGAGGCACATGAAAGAAGGCTATTAAGAACTGCAGTTACATTGATCTGTGAGTATTGAGTATTTGTAGTAGGTGAGTATTTCTTTCTACAAAATTGAAATATCTTTAATCTAAACTGAATTTGTTTTACGTGATGCTAAGCCAACAAACAGACTGTCATCACCTCGTAGAGAACCTCTATTTCTTGTAGTAAATAATTACAGATTACATTTACTACATTCCATTCATGTAACCTACAACAGTTTGTAGCTATTCTTGATGTTTTCTCAAGTTTTTTCCTTGGTACATTTTCCTTATTCTGAACATGTATATTTATATCCCCTTTGTCTAATTGCCTGGCAATGATAACAAGTGTCTTCAACCTTTGAAGAAAGAAAGTGGAAGTCTTTGCATTTTCTCATTTGGGTTTCAAACCTATAATACAAATGATAAAAAAGCTGCTTCCTTTGAAAAAAAAAAAGGGTGGATGTTGAAACCTGTTGTAAATTTATTAAGGAAGTTGTTCGCATATTTCAAGTATGAAAATTTCTACTTGTTTTGTGCAGAATATTATACGTTTGTTGCCTTCTTTTGCAGATCCCTCTCGGCTCCCTCTCCCTTCCTGCACCGCCTCTCTCGTGACCCTACATGTCTCCTGTGTCCCCCTGTCACTCCCAAGTCGAGTAATTTATATGCACATTTCTGTGAGGCTTACAGACAACAAAGTACAGTTATGCTGAAATATATGTAGCAAGTATGTTGGTTTTATAACCCTATCACAGAATTTCTGTTTATCATTTCTGTGTATAGTATGAGGTTGTACATACTGGACTTTGCACCTCCATGTTGGAAATTTTTCAAGATTCTCTTCAGCATCTTTTAACTCTTGTCCTTCTTACTTTCCTTTGCAGACTTCACATCTACGATGGGACCTTTACATTTCAGATATCTGCCTGATTAACCAGACTTTATCTCACATTTTCTGCGGCTTAGGGACAACTGACCGCAACACCACAGTATAAAAGAAAGGTATTTTATTTTTCATCATGATTGAATCACAGAAGCTCTGGTGCTGTCATTGTGTACAGTGAGCTGTTATACAATCATAATACAACCTCCTTCCTAACCTTGTAAGCAAGAACATAGCCACTTCACCTTATAAAACGTACTTAAACTATAGATATCAACGACATTTTATTACAAGGTCATTACATGTGATTTTAAACATCGCTGGATGTAGAAGTTGAGGATCATGGAATCAATTGACCCATGCACGACTACATAACTAATTAAGTGTGAGACATTTTTCTGTGACGGGGAAACTATTCTACTTGTAGGGGGAAAGGACATCTTTGGGCCACAAATTGTCTTTACCAAGTCTCACACCAGCATTCTTTTGTTTTCCATTGCAGCTTCTACATCCGTCACAACTTACACATCTTAGAGGCCTTCTTCTCTTCATGACCAGACCAAGACAATCACCCATCTTCAGTGTTCAGAGACGCAAGCAGGCTACTTGATAACCATGTCTACAGACAGGCTGTCTGAAGGACTGATTCCCACTTGGCCTATTGCTGATATTATGTGTACTATCTGCTCACTTACAATATGCCCAGCGATATTCCACTTGAACCATCACTTTCATGATCACATGTAAGAGGTGACTGGGGTTTGAGAGTCGATGAAGTTTTGATTGGTTTTTTGTGCCCAGGGCTCTATATTTGTTGATTTTTACTTAAAGAGTACTATTTCACTGAAATTCTCAAGGATCATGTCAAGCATTGCAAACATCTATTTAGGAGACTAACAGACACTTTCTTGAAGTGGCACAGACTACAAAATACCGAGGGCCTCCTCTACTACAGGTTGTCTACGAGAATGTGCATGATGCATGCTGGATTTCCAATAACTACCACTTAACTTTCCTGTCTGGATGTTTCAATTTGTTTTTTCTAAATGACGATTCTAACCCAAACTTGTACTTCTAGCTCTTAATTGAAGTTAATATAAAGTATCAAACGAGGTTCACAGATTGACCTTGGTAGCAAAGTATGTTTTCACAACCAAGGGTGGGGAGTTATGCTACCTTTTATACTGATCTAATACAATTATTAGTATTTGCTGTTTAGGCATAAGTGAACTAAATTTTGTGAATGTATTCGAAAATGACAGTGTTATTAGTTTGGCTGTGAATGTCATATTAAGCACCTTGTTGGAATATATGAGGACTGTAGGGGCACATTGTGTCACATTACATGTGAATTGGTGGCAAGTGAATTGGTGGCAAGTGAAATGGTGGGAGAGGGTGATGACGATCCACATTGCAACTGTCTATTTGAAATAGATTTGTCCTTTGATTAGTGCAAGGGTTTCAAGGCAAGATGGGTATGCATATGTTAATTGGGTCACACCACAATAAAAGACAGAGAGAACGTGATATTTTGTAAGCATATTTTTATGTATTTAATGTACTTTCATATTATACTGCTAATGTTACAGCTTTTTGAATGAGAAGAAGAAATATTACACTCAAGAGGGTAAATAGCCAAAGGTAGCAGGGCGGGGAGGAAGAAATTTAAAAAGTACGGAACATTTAAAGAGAACTATTGCAGTATCCTTCCTTCTCAAATTAATTAAATTCAAAATTGAAAAATACATTTTTTTCTTTGACTATAGACCCTTACAACATGCAGCAAGCATTCAAATTAGCAGCAATCATTTAACGACCCCCACAGCATTTATTTATAAAGATGTTTAGAAACCAAACGGTCAGCGCTGAACTAAATGCAGTGTTTTACACTAATAACAAAAGCATGTAATTATACTTACAACAAACCTACAATGAGTGTTTATTTGACTGTGATTCCATCAACTCACTTTACCCCCCATCCCCACCCCCCCCCTCTCCTAAACCTGCTGCGATTATCTTTCCCAAAATACACCAAGGTTGTTAAGGTCAATGACAGTTGCAAAGCCATATTGTTTGTAATTGTTATCGCAATATTTCTGTATTTTCAGATACTTTTTGGCGGAAATTTCTTCCACGTTTTCTTAACCGTAGTAAATTGGATCCTTGAAGTACATGGTTGCATTTTTCTCTCCTGAATTTCTCACTTTCATCATGGAGGAGCAATCTGTTTTGATAGTTTCAATTCATTGAGCCGCAACAGGCACTTAAAGACTCCTTGAGAAAGTTTGCTGCTATTAAAAACATCAATGCTTTAGTCTAGCCTACCACATTCTCATAGCAGCATAACCTAGCTTAATCTAATTTTCATCTAAGACTGAAGACTAAAAGCCATTACTGTTATCGACACTGCTAACTACCAGTCAGTTGTACTTGAGGATTTTTAATTTGGATTTAATAACATCATTGGTGAATTCACCTTAGTTATTTAATCATTAGTTAAATGATACTATTTACTTGTTTAATTATGATAATAATAAAAATTATAGTAATATTATTATTTAATTGTTTAATTTAACAAAACCTTGTTTCTTGAAATAAATTTTGTAGATATGGACGATCTCCAAACGATTTCCTTGCCTTTTCTAACTTTGTGTCACTTTACTTCTAAGTCATGATGAAATTGAACAAAAATATCATAATAATAATAAAGTAAAATAAACAACCCAAATCAAAATCAATGTGTGAAAGTTTACCTTCAAAATTAAAGAACCAAAATAAAAACTCAATAAAACTAAATGTTTTCTCCGATGTTAACCAACTTATAATTTTATACTCTGCTGAAGTAACTGACCATCGATGAGTCCAGACCTGGCAGAAACAACACAGTGCCTTTTACAGTGGAGAGTGCAATTGTGATACAATCTGCAATTTGTAAGATCAACATTCCAACGTATCACATGATCTACTAACCAAACCTGTCTTCCTTATCTTACTCCTTAAGCTCTAAGTTTATGAAAATTTATTCCTGCTGCAGCTGCTTTGTTAGCTAAGATAAGGAAGGCAGTCTTGATTACTTCTAGATCACGTGATACCAGGTAAATCGCTGTTTCGTTCCGTGTATAAACCAAGCGAGGGCTAACCACGTTAAACTCATATAAATGAAAACTGGAAGTAATAAAGCACCTTTTATTTCACCACCTGTTCACAACACGCTGCTGCGATGTCAGTGATGACTTAACATGTGAACATAAGATTTTATTGCAGGTTAACATAATGGAAGTCAAAACAAATTGATACACTGTTTAGAGACCCGGTCAGAACTTCTCCCTTGGGGGACAATATTGCACTTTGGCACAGTTTTTACAGAACAGAGGAGAGCTAACCGTGGTGACAAAAAGAAGAAAGCTTAATATATATCAATCTATTGCATTTTGTACCTTGGAAAAGATTTTTTGTTGTTGTAAATTCACATTTAAATGAACAACATACATTCTCATCAAGATAAGAATGGAAGCATGTTAACTCAAAATTACCAAAAAAAAATGACAAAACACTTAAATAACAGTTTAGGAAATAGGTTTTCATGATTCTTTTGAGAGGACAGACGGAATTAATGAATTCAAAATTTTTTTTATGGCGGACAAGGATGCAATTACTTAAAAAAAAAGTTTCACAGGAGATTACAGATAAACATACAATACCAGATTTTACCACTAAAGAAGAACAATTCTTCCACAAAAAAGAAGAAAATGTCCTGAACAACTGTATTGTCCTGAACAACATTAAAACACAATTTTAATGTGAAATCTCAAAATAAAGAGCTGTTTCATATAAACCAATACTAATAAGCACCATCTAAATATATCTTTATGATCTGTATAATAAACGACCATTTATATCGCACTAAACATTGCACCAAACACAAAGGAGTGTAAAAAAATTGAGGAAAAAGTACTACTTTTGGTAAAATGAGACAGTTAAAGGAAAGAAGGAGAAAAATAAAGCGCATAAGAGGACATGCAAAGGACAGAGTACTGAAATATAAAGTTTCGAAAAATTCATCACAAGGTGAAAATAATGCTGCTAATTTGTCTGACCATTTTTCAGAGCTTTTAGAACTTGTAAAGAAGTTAACGATTCGGAGGGGGGGGGGGGGGGGCCAAAAACTAATGACCCCTCATGTCAACCAATGGGTGATAAGCAACTTATTTCCCATCTGTTTTCAAAATAAATTCATGTTACCAAACGATGCATGGGGGTAATCAGCTATGCACGGCTGCAATTCAATTACGGTGTAAAAAAATTGGCTCTTCACAAAGAAAGCAATGTGCTTACTTACACCTTAACATGATACTCAATATAAAACATTTTGCAAAGCATTTCAACATGTGGGAGAAATTTGACACTGTAGCATGGGGGCTTGGGGAGATGATAGTAAGTTTTGGCATGTTCCATATAAAGCAAACTTATGGGAGTAGTAAAGAATTCCTCATACAATCCTTTCCAGCAAATATTAGAGCAAAAATAACGATGATGCTGCATTAAAGGGACACAAATTGTTTTCAGTATCGTAAGAAGGCACTCAATGCATAAAAATTAACACCCATTTCATGATAGCTTTATATTATGTACCTTTCAACCTCTCCTACAAAATGTGCATGATTTACATTATCTTTGGTAACTAAATCTCGATAAAGTATATAGACCAACTGCCTTACATGATTCTGCAGATATTCAGACTACTCTTAGCATTAAATAAACACCCATTTCATGATAGCTTTAGATACCTTTCAATCTCTCTTACAAAATGTGCATGATTTACATTATCTAAATTAACTAAACTATTAACTAAATCTAGGTATAGTATATAGAAGGAAAACAATTAGTCCTGTTCTTAAGTTTGGCTACTTTACAGCCCTGTAAATAGAGTGAGTTTTCTACGTCCATTTGTCAAAGTCGCATATATAAGATACTTATACTTTTGTCATCTATTTTGAGAAAGCTTCCATTTTACATCAATCCCATCTAATATAACTTGAAAAACGACAATTGTTTTGTAAGGAAACTCTCCTATTTGCGCCTCGGAGGTACTTGGGTTTGAGGCTGTTCTTAGGCCATCCTGACTATACTCATTTCAACTTGTCATAATGGGATAAGGAGAGCTCATGGGTAACTTAAAGAGTTTCATCTTAAAGCAAACGTAAACTTAATTTAATTACTTGGAAAATTTGACAACTTTGTGCAGGTGAAATCTTCTCGTGCTCGTCTGAATATGCTTTATAACAAAGGTGTTATTACTGCTCACTATATTAATATAGAAACTTAGAGCAAATATTTCTGACAAGTAGAATGCTGTATGAACTTTTCCCACCCATTATATGTTTGGGGAGAATGGAGCTATCTTCATGATAATTGCTACACAATTAATAGACAGGGGGGGGGGGGGGGGCGGGGGGCTTGGACTGACAAATGACGAGTGTTGGGTAACGAGTCAAGTTGCCAGTGAAGCAATTTTGTCAAATTATAATATATAAAAAAAATTATTTGTGCTGTATTTTGCCAAACAGATAACATAGAACGAGGTCAGTGACTGAATTGTAGTCGGAGAATCTGCTAGAATTTACTCAACTCCACCGGAGAGAAACTAGAGTGGTTTCTGGAAAAATAAGGAGAACTTGGTATGAAATTCCACCTTAATACTGATAATACACATGCGCACGCTGCATAATGTACTATTCATATAATATAACTCAAGAAGCAAAATGCAATGTAGTAGGGTTGGCTTCCAAGTTTGAATTTCCATCGTTAAACTAACATTTCTAAGAAAAAATAAAAATACACATTTAATTATATAACATTATGTGGTTGTGTGTACCAAGAAATTCACACGTTTTAAATGGGTGCATACTTGAATAGTAACTGACTATTAGCATGGTCTTATAACTACATATTGTAAATAAGGTGGCACATTGATTAACATAATCAAGCATTAAGAAAGAAAAAGAAGTTGTCAACATTTTCTAATCAGAGGGCCGTCATACTTTTAAGGTTCAAATTATTTGTAGTCTTATAAAAGTAGACACAGCACAACAGAAGTCAGACAAGGCTTTTGTCATTGAAGTGAAACGCTAAAGCATTAACCTCACAAAATTATGAGAAAACGAAAAGAAATCATTTCGGTGCAAACAGCTAGAAACAAAACACTTGCTTCATTTAACTTTCATTCAAAATCAAGTGCACCCTTTAAAACTTCAACAGAGAACCAAATGTACCCCCAAAAAGAAGAAATGTCAAATAAATTGAAAGTAAAAAAATTGAACTCATGCTAGTACTCGATTGGGCTTAATACTATTTCATATTGAAATGGTCATTAAAAGACACATTTTTTTTTATACTGTCAATCGTTTTCAATTTGTATATTTCTATAAATACCTTTGGTTTTCTTTAATGTTCATGCACTGTTTGGCAGAGGACAATAACATAGAAAAGATCTATAGAAATTATCTTAGTATTTTGTTTTCTTCTTATTTAGCACACTGTCATTTAGCTGATAATACTACTAATACAATTTGTTGATTAAATAGTTTTCGTTTAGAGAAAATGAGAAAAAAAATTGCACATAGAGTTAGATTGTTTCTACAAATTAATTTTTCGATAAATACATCAAACATTTAGTGGAAGGATACTGTCTCTTGAGAAATATATAAACACACTAGTCGGAATGCTTGCTCCAATTTACAGCTCTTTCTTCTTCAAATTACTTCTGCAACACTATATTACTAAATATATACAGACCTATTCACAACTTACCCGTATCCCTCATCCCAACCATATCCCCCACACCCACCCCAACCATATCCCTTGCCACCTTTCACTATTATCAACTAATGAAAATTAAATTTACATATTTGTGCACCATGTGAATACTTCTATAAAAGAGTTTTTGTTTTGTTTTTATTTCTAAAGCAAAATATGAAATGACAAACTATAGCACACAAATAACATCTGGTTGTTAGGGAAATAAGGAGCACCATAAACCTATTTTAATAGCACAAGAGTAGTTACTGTTTTATCTGGCCAAAACAATCACATGGACAAAAGGAAGAAGAACTGCTTTTTCAAAACAAAAGAAAACAAGCAAAGGTAAAATAAATATCATTAACTACTTAATTAATTACTATATCATATGAGATTGTTATTATAGGAACCTAAAGATATAATTTCCCACGATAGAAAATTAATTTAAAAAAAAGAAATGAAAAAGAAATTTTGCTCACATCTTTCCTTACTGATGGACACAAGCGTGGACATGATATGATATATTAATGGACTGATACATGGTTACAGGTTATACTAAACTGATTTCCTTCTTTGGAAATTGCAGTGACAGAGGGCGCTGTCATATTGGTCCTATCTAGTTCCCTGGAAATTGACGAGCTGTTGCTATCAGTTTTAGTAGAGCTCCCTCTGTTTAAACACACTAGAGAGGAACAAAACGGCTCATTACTATCTAAAAAGTGAAATAGACACCACCAGAATTTTGTTCTTTACCAATCAGTACTGTAACTTTTCCTGTATGAATAATTTGTACCAACATAACAACAGCTGACACTTTTACCTCTGTTTTACTTCTATTAGCACATATGGTAATTTTTTTTTAAGATTCATCCAAGATAAAGCCTGGGCACAAAAACCAAGCAACTTATGCACTATCAACCCCAATACCTTAACATGAGAATAACCTTGTGATCACGATGGTGTTACATCAAGTAATGATCGGCAGTCCCGTTGGAAGGGAGTAGATACTACACACGGTAGATACTACACACTGTAGATACTACACGGGGTAGATACCACACACGGTAGATACTACACTGTCACATGGTAGACACTACATGCGGTAGATACCACACAAGGTAGATACCACACACAGTAGATAGTACACGCGGTAGATACTACACATGGTAGATACTACACACGGTAGATACAACACACTGTAGATACCACAGGCGGTAGATACCACACACGTCAAATACTACACACGGTAGATACTACATGCAGTAGATACTGTACCACACACGGTAGATACCACACACGGTAGATACCACACATGGTAGATACCACACATAGCAGATACCACATAAAGTAGATACCACACACGGTAGATACCACACATGGCAGATACAACATGTGGTAGATACTACACACGGTCTGGTCAAAGGTTGCTGAAAAATGTACCGATTACTGTGTATCTGAAAAGAACAGATACCACACATGATTACCTTTCACAAAAACCAGGCCAAATATATAAAGAAATAGTTCCCCCTCCCCTCCCCCAACCACCCCCCCCCACCCAGCCATGGCAAAATGATAAAGCATTACATAAATCAGTATACAAATTTGCTCTCCCAATTTATATACCATAAATTTCTGTGCAAGCTGCAACAAGCTTGAATGTAATTTGCATAAATTTGTAAATATTTGCATAAAAACCAAGAAACGGTGATATTCGATACTTTCATCTGTTGAGGTACTTACAACAGTTGGCAAGAAGATGTAAGTTAGCAATCACAACCAACCTTTTCTTTTAGTAATCCCTACCTAATTGGCTCTTCAGTTCCGACCTCCTGTTTATTTATGGCTTCTTTACAATGTTAATTGAACAATACTTCACTTCTCAGCATCTCCCTGATTGAATAATAGACAACTTTCCCTAGAAAAAAAAAAAATGTCTATTCTACAAAAGTTATATATTATCCCCCGTAGGACCTCTTGCGAGGTCTATCAGGGGTAAACTCCTTTATTTGATATTTGAACCTTTGCCCATTTGTACCCCTAAAACAGATAATTATTAAAAAAATCTGTAAATCATGATTTATCAATCAATATTAAATGTCATTAATATTCTCCTTTACATTGATATTATTCGGAAGGCCACCGGCCATAAAATTTGGGGGGAAGAGCAACGACCTTTGGGTATAGCAGATATTTGTTTCCTTCGGACCACCAAGCATGTAAATAATCTTGGTTTAAACCAGTTGCACTTCCATCATCTTCCAGCGACGGAATATTGAAATGATGAGATTTTATTTTTATTCCATGATGCACATAATATCTCACTCAAAGTGGCTTCCCGGAGCAGAATACTATTAAATTAACTCTTTGATCTTTAATTTCAAAATAAATCAATAAACTTGTGGTCACTAAATAAACATATTACTGACCAAAAACTAAAAATGATATATTTAATGGACAAACACAACATTATAGCTTGCTTTCAATCAATGCTAAAATGCTGTTTTCAAGTATTCCCTGACAACCCTTACCAAACAAATATATATATATATATAAAAAAAGAGCAAAATGATAACTTTGAAAATTCACAGAATAGTCCAAAAGTAAATTATGATAAGAGAGGAGCGTAGCGGAAGTATTCTGATGAAATTTGCCTTCGATTCCTACTCCATACTTGAGATACCTTCATTTTTTGAGACAACGATAGTTGATGTTGTCACTTTTATTACTTAGGATGAACTTGCAGCAAATCAGTATGGAGTTCTTAGTAGCACACTGACAGCATTCCTCGTTTTGTTTCATTTTACAAACTACTAATTAGTGTCTTAATGTATTCATATCATGGTGAAATTCACTCCAAGAAGAAAACTGGCAGGAAGAAATGTTTGAGAAAAACAAGACATTTTCGGTCCATAAGCATCTATGACATCATCACACCTGTTTACCTAAATCTCACTCTAGGTTACAAAAGATATCAACGCCAAAAACGCTGTCTTCTAAAAAACTGCATGCCAAAATTGAAAGCAAATTTCACCGAGATGCTTGGAATATGTTCCACACTTCTTACTAGTCAAAATATGAAATCACCCTTGGACTATTCTGGTAGGATTTTTTTTTTACATAAAATGTTTTCCCTCAAAACCCAGAGCCAGATAACTCGCTACTGCAGCTGCTTATTCGGGCCTGAGTTGACCGTTTCCTACGTCATTGAGTAGGGCCAACGACTCTGTGTGGAAATGGCTGCTCTCCTCCTCTGACGTAAATTGGTTATTCAACGAAGCTTGGCTCGTATTAAGGCTGGCCGTCTTACTCACGGAAGGCAGGTCAGATATGCTAATGTCTATATCTCTGAAAGCATGAAGGAGGAAGATCCCAGCCACGATCGTCCCAAAACCGGCTAACGTCCCTACGATGTCCGAGAAACCCATGAACTTCCATTCCTCAAAGAGGATGGCGGACGCCACCAGCACAGTTACGGTAAAGAAAACGTAATATATAGGCGTGACCACGGATGTGTTGTAAATGTCCAGAGCTTTATTTAGGTAATGCATCTGAAAACATATAAAGACGACCAGAGACACGATCATGATCCACATTAACGCTAACCTGAACGGCTGGCCGATCCCGGCGAAGAAGGATAGTAGACCGATTCCGACACCTTTGCTGCACATGACCACGAGGGATCCCACCAGGGAGCATATGACAATGTAGACTAATATGTTGGTGTGACCGTACCGGGGCGCCACGAAAATTATCATCACGGTGACGATGATGAGTACTAAAGCCAGGAATACAAGGAAAACTGAAAAAGGAAAGAAATGAAATGCATAAACGTACATTTAGAGGGACCAACCAAGAACAATTAGTACATTGAGTTAAAATTGTCACACAATTGTTCAATCTTTTAAAGATTGTGATATTTATAGTTGGTAAATTTAGAATGTTTTTGAGGTTCTACAGTGAAATGTGAAATAACATTCTTGCTGCAATTTGCAAGATCCTCCCAATGAGTTTAACAATATATTACGCAGCAACTTGCAACCATCTGACATTTGGTACTTAACAAATGAGTCTAACCATGTTTGTACTGTTTAAATTTTCTCTGAGGCGACTAACTTTCCTTGTCAGACAACAAATACTATCTCTACAGTTTTCAAAGGGTCAAGCAATCATTCATACAATCTACAATAGATTCTATTGTTTCTTCTCTTTCTTTCTTTCTTCTCTCCATCCCTTGTCTACTAATCCCTGTACATCTATCTCTTTGTGTTCACCATGCTCATTAACCTGTCTGTATTCTGTGTGTGTATTTGTCCCTTCTGTTACTGGTACTTGTCATTCAGCCTCTGAAGCAGATCCTGCTAGGATCGAAACGTCAGGCCAACTTACTTTTACACATAAAATAGATTCTGATTGGGGGGATGACTCAGCCATCTTGATATCCTCAAAAAAACTTTTCTAGAAAAAAAATTCTTAAAAGTTTGTTCTGTTATCAAAATGAAAGATTTGAAAAAGTTCAAAAGGTAGTAGTAACTATCAGAATGTCAAGGACTATAACCTTTTTTAATGTTTCAAAAGCACCGCTGTTTGCAAAATTCCACAACCCGAGCATGCTCAAACTAGATGTTTCTTGTTGGTGAGGGAGGGGGACTTGGTTGGTTGAGGGGATCCGGGTCATAACAGAATCTTCCAATTTTAATTCTTGAAACTATATTTACCTACCAATAAATTCTGATTGAGAAAAACCCAACTATTTCAAAATCTTTAAGGACACTTTAAAATTTCTTTAAAGTATCCAAAAGTCAAAGACTACAGTACACTCTGTTAAATAGCTGTTTCAAAATCACTGCTGTATCAAAATTTCCCAAAAAAAGCACTATTACTAGATACTTTCCTTGTGGATGAAGGTGGGGGGGGGGGGGGGGGGAAGGGGTGTTGAGGGTTCCAAAAGTATTGAAACTATATCCTATACCTATCGATCCTGCCCATAGGCATTTATAGGTTGCTAATCGGCCAAATGGTTTCATTCTTAAAGGCATTGCAGATTCACGCACAAAGAAACGTCTCATGCCGGTAATCTGACCTAGTTTCGAATGAGGTGTAACAGAAGTGTTAGACACCACCATAGATCCCAGAAAATACACACACAGCTTGCTATTGTCGGTAATTAGACACTAGTGCACAGTCAATACATGCAGCTATGGTCAATACCCACAACACAGTGTACATAGCAGCGATGGACATCTCAGGTCTAGATAAAAGATATATCAAGGTATCACGTTTCATTACTGTCTGCATTTTGTAGCGACACGAAAAAAACTTCACTTGCAAGCAATGGAAAGTTAACTTTTTCAGATGGCGGCATGCGGTTTGGGGCGAGTCTTCAATGCCTTTAAGCTAACCTCACATTCCCTGTTACATCCTTTACTGGGGTATACTCAGTATTGTTGTGTACACCAGGGTGTTTGTGTGCATACAAACCAGCTACCCACGGCAACCAGCTACCATGGCAACAAGCTAGATATACAGTAGGAAGGTGGTGCATGACTTACTTGGTTCAAGTATCTTGCCTTGTAATTCTTCGACTGTGGTCGCTGAATCTTCCACAGGAGCGTGGAGAATTATGAACAAGGATCCCAGAATGCACTGGTAACAGCCGATCTTGCCGAGTAAATTTAGAGCTTCGTTCAAGAAATAGGAAGACAAGACAGCTCTACAAAGGAGGAAAAAAAAGAGAAAAAAGAATCAGTTAAGAAAATTGGTAAAAGCCCAGAAAAGTTACAAGCAGAAATCACTGTGTGGGGAGGGTGGTTGGGGTTAATCGTTTGGGGTACATTACAAGTCAGTTTAATAGTTTATATGGTCAGAAACAGACCGGCTCAACTTATGATCTTCCAACTTTAAGTGCTAAGTATAAGTTGTCTTAATATGAAAATATGACCATTAAGACTTCAGTAAAATGAGCACACATGAAAACCAAACTTTGTTGATGAATTGACAAAAACAAGGTTTGAATTTTTTTGGAAAAGAACACTGTAACCTCACATTGTTCATTCATATACTCTAGATTCACTCCCACTCCCCTCTTCCCAAAACCCCACAATATCCCCATCCCATCCCCCAGTGTCCCTCCTTCCCTACATTTCTTTTCCAAATCATGAATTACATTTTGATCCAAAACAGAAAAAAGGACACAAAGCACACTTCACCCATTATTTGTATTGAGACTATATAATGAACATTGCTGTACAAAACAAACATTGTATTAACTGGGGTTCTATTGTACGTTGAGTCCCGTAACATTTCTGTCATAGTAATAACGTCCATGATGACAGAATCATATTCAGATCACACACTGGATGGTTATGTATTTAAAACTTTAAACGAAGGAACATATATTCGCTCAGACATCTTGTCAATCATTTCAGCCGTTAACAGTCTCTCAGATCCGTTCCCTATATAGTGTGATTTCAATGGTGATTAACAGGGAAACATCTACGTGACTTTAGAATACAGCTCAGGGGAATAGAAACTATATTAACGGATTATGAAAGTTTGAGACTACAGCCTTGAAAACAATGCTTACACATTGAATTTACAA
>KN888930.1:9776-31408 GCA_000934455.1 Apostichopus parvimensis | reverse complement strand
AAAAAAATTCTCACAAGTGGCACTAATACTACAAATTGTTATTCTATTACACATTGTCTATGGTTAACAATGGTTCTATATGGTTAATGGTTATTATGGTCTAATGGTTAATATATATATTACTGTATTCAATGTTTGTTATTCTATTTGTATATAACTCGATCTTGAGGGTTCTGGTAAATATCCTTGCAACCATCAATACATCAGTCAATAATACACTAAAAAATAGATACATATTTTTTAAAGAAAATTATATTTTTAAACCAACTAAATATTAATTATTCTTCTTTAAATAGTTACAGCTCTGTGAATTTTAGTCATCTATGCAATGTCACAGTTGACAAGTCACTATCAAATCAGCCTTATATAGTGAGACATCCTCACAAAAATGTATGAAACATTAGAGTCTGAAGGCACTGACAGTCAATTGTAACAAACTTCCAAATAGCAACAGTAATATCATTGCAATTATATGTGCTTTGCATTTACAAAAAAACAAAAAAAAAAAACAGTCTGTTTCACTGTGGACTGTATTCAACAATGAGGTACATGGCTGTACTCTTATTATACCAAGTAACAGACAGACGTGCTGGTAAATTATGTATTTGATCTAATACTTCAAGTGTGTGCAAAGCAAAGGCTTTAGACTATTTAAGGGTAACTTTGACAAATTTTCCATGATAACTTAAAACATGTCATAATATAATTCATTTAGTGAAATGTTTTGAAATACTCGATAGTAATAAAATATTTGCATGGTTTTTTTTTTGGTAATTAACATTTCTGGCATTATCCTATGATTAGAAAATGTCTGGTAATATCATTATTAATACATAAACCACTTTTGATGTCAACTAGACTGATGCCATCACTTTTGATACTTTATCAATGAATACACTTGTTGACATACTAGCTTAATGATCCCATAATTGGCACCAATCCCCCAATCATAGGTAGCCTGCTATTAAAGACTACAAACACTGATGTGATATCCAACAGTGCTACACGTTTTGAAGGTAAAAGATCTGGGACAAAACTCCATTTTAAGTTCACATGACCTGCTGTCTTATTAATGAGTAGTCATTCTACACTTGCACCCATATAATTTACTGAAAATGTTATATTAGCCAATGTGTTTATCAATTAACAAACAAAAGCAAAGATTGAATTTGTCACACAAATTAAACATGTTTTGTACCCCATTAAGTTGTGCTTGTGACCAGACGACGATCGTGTTGAAATACTGTAGTTAAAATTTAATCTATAATTTCTCTGCCAATTTTATAACAAATTTTCAGTTTTGAAAATTGGATAATTTCATTCTGAAATTTTTTATCCCAGTTTTATAGCATCCAAGGGTTGTAATCTTCAAAACTGGATTGAATTAAAAAATTTCTGACTTTCCATCGTCACAAAAATCAAATTTAAAATACTGCATTCCTCATCTAATTCTGATTTACCCTGCAATCTAACAGATACCTTAAATCATAAAATACAGATACAAACTAAAATCTACTTCATCTTTGGTTTATATTAAGCCCCATCCCACCAGCTCCCTGCCCCACATTTTATCTTTGCTTTCTCCCCTCTAACAGATGCACCCAAAACTGAGATAAGGTGAGATAAGGTTTCTCATCATGAGAAACCAAATAAAGAACAACAGCTGTGAAGAATATTATCTACTATCGGTTCTAATTACTTGACAAGTTCTACATGCACATGTAATATGCATGCATACACACATGTGCACAGTCTGTACTCCATGCACCAATCTAGTATGTTATACATGATAGTGATAATTCTACGTACTCTCCAAATTTTCTCAGACAAACATTATACTGTACCTTAGCTAACTGACACAGTTATACAAGACATGTATAGCTCAGCTCACAATACGGCCCACTGACAAAAGAGCAATGACCGATTGAATGAATATCTATCTAGTGTCTGCCACGTATTGCAGACGGACAGAAAATTCTGAATTTTCAAATACAATTAAAGTCCTTTTTTGACGTTTTTCTGTGTGGTGGGAATGACATGTTTACTTTGGTTTTGATCGGGTACAGTGTGCATTGGCTATCTGACCAGCAAACTAACTGTACATCGGAGGTTGGCCTATACAGCTACAGTTAGTGTCTTGACTGAGTCTTAGATACACACACTTCTAAGCTGGGTCACTTTGCAATTTCTGCTTCGGTCAAGTTCTTGCTACAGTCAATAGTTTTAGTTTACAAGGGTCATTGATAAAATGAAAATAACTTTCATTAGTCAAAGTTCCGTTCTGTAAATACCTTAAAAAATTCATTCAAAAATGAACCTTTCCGTCTTTATGCATCATTTGATGTAGATGGACCACACAGCCCAACTTTATATCAGGTTTTTGCGATGATCACTAAATGAAAATAAACCGAACTTGAAGGGAAACAATGATCGATAATAATTGGTGTTCCGAAATACATATAAAGTATTTCAAAGTATTGCTTAATGATAATGTCATAATTTGGGGTGGGAGTGGGGGGGGACTCTACAAATGTGTTTAATATTGAAACACGACATTTTTACATGCTTTTCTTAGCAAACATGACTTACAGACTTATCATCACATACTCTAGCTACATAAACTGTCTAATTGACTTACATACTTTGCGGTTCACCAACTTTAATTTGCACGTACTGTACCGTACATTAAACATGTACAATTAAGCCTTTACGCGTCGGCGGTTAATCCTACATGCACACAGACTACATATTTATACTGGTACAACAGAGTGACACAGATATATCATGTGCTACAGTCCTGTAGTTGTCCAAGCTTTTCAGTATTAACTGTAGTACAATCTTCTGGGTTTTGAGTGTTATAGTGCGGTGTTGTTGACTAAGCTCAGCTAAAAGTGCTGGTAATGAGTCACTGCAGTGTGGAGGGAGTGGAAGCTCTTTCTACAGTTCATACTCTACAGTACTACCGTACACATACATATTCATGTGTGAACATCCAGTCCATGATATAACACCTTAACAACAGTATTAACTTCAAATATGCATATGTACTGTACATATGTATATGTACATATAACGCGCTATAAAAGTACTATTTTATTATTATTTTTTTTTTATTATATCACATGACTATATGCTTAGCGAAGAATTTACATTATTTTGAGAAACATATTTAATGCTTTTTATCACATGATGGAAACTTAAATTGTTCAATTGGGCGAGTCTGAGAAAAGACATCAGAATTATTGGCACTTAAATTACGATGAAGTATTTAGATTGGCAGAGAATTCGGGTGTTTGCTTGTTAAGCAGATGTATTAATAATTTAGAAAGCAGCACAACAGGTGTTTCAGAGCTCAAGGATGTTTTATCGGAAGCAACGACTTACTGTACACAAATTACACATGCACATGCTGTCATCACACGCGCTGTGGGTATTTTTGTGTTCAAAATTTGTTGTATATATATAGCACTTTTTGAGCTGTGATTCTGTGAATTTCATTCCTTATAAATCCTATTCATGTTTCCTTTGCCAAAACAGTGCTAACTTACACCTGTATTTATATAGTTCATTTTTGCCCATTTTGCATGGCATTTTGCTATGCAATACCAGACAAAAAAAATGATTTCCTACAATTCAACTCATTCAAATGTCATCAGTTATAACGCTTTCGGCAAGATCATCCACATGGGACTTGAATTCATTGTAAGAATTCTTCAACCTTAGTTTCTTAAATTGTCAAATTTAACAAATCAAATATGCTCAAATTTAAAAAGCTACAGCTAAACTTGAAAAATGATTTCTATGATGAGTAGGTGTATCAAATCCACACTTACAACAGTATACTACATACAAGCTTAGTGAATAGTGAGTAAT
The DNA here is from genome assembly GCA_000934455.1 of Apostichopus parvimensis. Taxonomy (NCBI): domain Eukaryota; kingdom Metazoa; phylum Echinodermata; class Holothuroidea; order Aspidochirotida; family Stichopodidae; genus Apostichopus; species Apostichopus parvimensis. The sequence goes on along the minus strand of KN888930.1, from coordinate 27,535 downwards.
TCATACATACAACAGTACCCTACTTACAACAGCATCCAGATTACAATAGTATCCTTCAAACAACAGTTTTCTATTTCCAACAGTATCCAGATTACAACAGTATCCTTCACAAAACAGTATTCTATTTATGGCGGTATCCTACTTACACACACTGCCAGTCATCTGAACAGCTATAGGCCTACTATACTGCAGTACTTTACACCTATGTCTACACGTTGTATATACCCGTGATATTTATCCAGTGTGCAACTTTTCTTGATTTTAGTTTAGTATTTCTTAGTATGACCCAGTGGCCAGTTGCTATCACTTTCTCCTTTCTTACGTTCTACTAGAAGCCGAAATGGCCCAGGTATCACATGATCTGAAAAAACAAGTTATTAAAAAGAGAAATCTTCTGCAACAGAGAATTGAAAGTAACATATGATCCTATATGAATATATATTATAAACACGTATAAATATAAGCTAATGTACAGTAGCACTGTGTTTGGAAAATTATCAACAAATACTTAATAATGTGAGGTGTCTCCAAGAGCTCTAAAACACACATTTAAACTGAAACTATCTATAAACTTGAAACTATGTCTCCATAAATGTATGTGCCCAAAAAAATTAGCCTAATTGATACTTGTTGAACAACTTCAGCACTGTTTTTTTTTAAATAAACTGGGCTTACTGTAGATAATGTACATTTACTAGACCACCAGTACTGTATGAAGTGCTACACATTAGTGATGAAGTAGACAAGTTTTTTATTATACAAATAAATTCTCACTGATAACTTCTCACAAAGAACTACATACTTAATGTCAACATATCCATCGCTTTTTGCTTATATTTAAAATGTACAGCTAGTGCATCATGATTGCTGGTCCCTCCTAACACTATATTGAACAATGTCCAGTGTCCACTAGAGACTACATCTTCTATCAGCAGGTAACTAGGGAAATGATAACAAGAATCTTTTGATGAACAAATATCTTCACAAATGTGGCCCAAATAGCGCCTAATTAGCCTAATTAATACCTGTTGAACAACATCAGCACTGTGTTTTTTTTTTAAATAGACTGGGCTTACGGTAGATAATGAACCTATGAATACTAGACTACTAGTACAGTAGTCACGTATGAAGTGCTTCACAACAGCGCTGAAATAGACAATCTTCCTATTTTCTTGAAGGTGTGTAGCAAACTTTCTAAAAATACATTATTTAAAGTGTCAGTTGTGACACTTATCATTGAAACTGATGATATAAATATAATATTTTGCTCATCAAATTTTAATATGAAAGGGATTTTACACTAAAAACACAACCATGCAGAGTTGCATAAAACAGCTGACATCCTAAAATCTCACACCTATCAACCTACTAAGGGTAAAATTTGTGAAAATCTCACTCCCAAGGACAATATGCTTCAAATTATGTTTACGTATGTTATCTTCATTTTCATTCATACAATTTACAGATCTACAAATCAGACACTGACAATAAAAACGAAAAATTCTGTCCAATTTCTAGCCTCCAAAATATTGAATAGGTCATATGTGAAAGGTGGCTATGTGGAAAGATTTTGCAGGATCTACACTTTTCAATGCGGATCGAGAGCCTTATAACAGCTCTCAGCAGTTGGTAGTTCGTGTCTGGCCATTTTAATAATAATTTTCATCATAGTAATCATAATAATAATCAAGTTATTTCTCCTACGCTTAAGCGACCACAAATGTGGGAGAAACCCACAAGGGCTTACGGATTACAACTTACACGTCGGGTGGCTTCAAATTCAACATCTTTAAATCAAATTTGGAATCTTTTCTATATAGAAAGTCATTTCAGATGGGAAAACTGTAGATTGCTCTTGGATGAAAAACCCACCTTACTATGACCCGGCTGGGTATCAAAACCCGGAAATCTCCTGATTGCTAAGCCTCATTGCTTCAAATACCACTGCCCTTTATCCACTTGGCCACAGCACTGACCTATCTTTTTGACCAACAATCTCAGATGAGAACTGCTAAATAATTATCCAAATAAGACTGACAATACCTATCTTTATTTGTTTCTTTGTATGTTCATGAAAATTTGTGAATAATGACTCCATTCAAACAATGCAACGAACAAACAAAGAAATTCAAATGGCAAGTAGCTACATTAACACAAAATAGGATATATTTGATATGAAGACAACATTTCTCCATCAGCTGTGAAGATTAAATGTTAACTCTTTCTGGTTCTTATTTTCTTTCCTGTGAACTATCCTTATGTCTGTGACAGTCTACAAAGTCCTGCAGACACAATGGTAATTATTGCTTTTTAACATCAAATCAAATATGCCGATCATACATAATATACAGAGTATGCATAATACTTGATAAAAAACAAGAACAAATTTGGGAGAAAGCAAGACTACTGATAACATAATATAATTGCTTTTTTTATTACTTTTTTGAAAACAAAATAAATTTTACATTTATAAGTGGGATCTGCAAGGGCGTATGTTGCAGGGTTTCTTTTGGCTTATAAAGTTATTTTCTTGATTCATTGCACATACTGTAAGTTCTGTTCATTTAAGAACAGTGCTCAGTATACCACAGTATACATGTGTGTCCTTCTGTTACATATGGGCAGAGAAAATTGGTAGAAAGCGAGACCACTTGATAATGCAGGTTGAAAGTAAACAAGTGATAACAAAATATAACTACTATTTTTTTCACTTTTTTGGAAAAACAAAATTAATTTTACATATGTAAGTGGGATCTGCAAGGGCGTATGTTGCAGGGGTTTTTTTTTGCTTATAAAGTTATTTGCTTGATTCATTGCACATACTGTAAGTTCTGTTCCTTTAAGAACAGTGCTCAGTATACCACAGTATACATGTGTGTCCTTTGTTACATATGGGCAGAAGGGATTGAAAACAGAAAAAAATGGTAGAAAGCGAGACTACTTGTTGATGCAGGTTGAAAGTAAACAAGTGATAACAAATTTTTTTTTTTTTTACGTTTTTGGAAAAACAAAATTGATTTACATATATAAGTGGGATCTGCAGTCCTAGTATGTTGCAGGTATTTTTTTTTGCTTTTAAAGTTATTTGCTCGATTCATTGCACATACTGTAAGTTCTGTTCATTTAAGAACAGTGCTAAGTATACAACAGTATATATACTGTATATGTGTCCTTCTGTTACACAGAAGGGATTGAACTGTCAGCCAAGGCCCAATGTCAGTACTAATGTATTTAAATGAGTGGCAAGAAGCAGTTCTGCCTCTAACTCATCAAAAGTCAATTTCAATTTCTCTGATTAAAGATACCTTGGAGGACTTATTAGCCGAATTTGATTGCACTGTCAGAGGTTGAGATGGCATATATGTTTTCCCAACGATTGGCCATTTTTAATTGAAGATATATGTTTTGAATGTGCGCATGGCGAGTGCGCTTTTGAGTGGCAGGTGGGCCTGAAGCTGTTTTTTCAGTCAATAATTTACGATTTAAAAAATTCACAAGTGGGGACTCTTGGTCTGACTTTTGCTTGTAATTGATATCCTAACATTTAAGCTATAAAAGGAGACTGCCGTAACTTACTTATATGAAGTTATCAATGTCAGTAAGTCATGAAAAAGAGAAAGTACAGTTAAACTGCTGTTTGTACAGATTCTGCTTTTCTGTTTGATGGTAATAACCGCTTATATAAATCCCATAAAAATAAGTCGTTTGGATTCATTAGCCAAGTATCATATATCATATAAGGAAACCAAGGGCTCTGCAAAAAAATTTTTAAAAAATGAATTTTGCTTTCTCTTCTAAAATTGAATTATATCACTAATTAGTTGCTTAGCTTATTATTGGTGTTCACATCTCTTCCAGTGTCTTACTTAAGCAAGGTTAAATAATCCTAAGTGGAAGTTTGATAGAATAATCAGGACTAACTTTGCAACCAACATAGCAAATAGCTACTATTCATGTATTTCTACAGTACAGTACTTCCGTTGAAACCTCAAATCTCACCTGTGATTAAACAAGGTAAATGCTATATATTGCACTAATGTAAATGGATAACCTTAATTGACACCATGCACATCTACGCATAATTAACATCTAAAGAGTAATGTATACATTTATGTTCTCATGTGCTATGTACTAGTAGTTACTGTACTCCAAAAGAAATCAGATCAGCTCTAATTGGTTCTTCAAGCTATTTTGTGCAGGCGTCCGACTCCAGGAGAATTTTAATACACTTTTAAAACTCTAGACAATACTGATACAAATTATGTCACCCCCTCCCCACGCCTCCTCCTACCCTGTAATGAACAGCACAAGGGATAATTTAGGGGTTACATTTTGCATAGCAATTTTCAGGTTCCATCTTAAATTGTTATTTATCCAAATATATACAGATTTATGGTTTCTTGTACAAAAACTGCTATAAGCACATTTGGAAGACTTCAAATTCAGTTTAACACTTAGCTTTCTGTAATGTATTGTATGTCATAAATTATTCATTTATATCATCTTTTAAAGCAGGAATCCGTTTTTTACTCAATTTAAAAGCATCCTGATGAAAAGGACACAAAACGATGATAAATTATATCATCTTTTAAAGCAGGAATCCGTTTTTTACTCAATTTAAAAGCATCCTGATGAAAAGGACACAAAACGATGATAGAAGCGATGATAGTTTCCAAAGAAAGGTGAAAGTATTCAGTTTAGATACAGTATGACCAGTGGCGGAGCGTCCATACAGTCAGGGGGGGCGGATGCCCCCCTGACGGACTCAAATGGACTGCTGGCGCCCTTTTCAGCTCTTTACCACTTTTTACTTATTCGCGATTATTGACTTTTTTATTGCGCTCTCATCTACTTATTGACATTTGTCACATTTTGTTGGTGTAATTTGGCGATGACACCTATTTATTCTTCGTTTATCTGCAAATTAGCCAGGCCCGGAAAGGGTCATTTCCGGCGATCTAGGGAGTATCTTTACTCAAAAAATTTCTGTACCCTACGCGCCAACCAGTGGTGGTGCTCCGCTTAGATACTGTAGTGTCTAAAGCGCCCCTGCAGATCATTCTCGCCCCCCTTGACCAATACCCCTAGCTCCGCCACTGAGTATGACACTGCTAGAGAGAGTCTGCTGTTCAGAGAATATAATTTCAAATGTGTTCATTGTGTTCAAATGTTGCACAGCAGTTTTTATAGGCTCTTAACTTTGCAACCTATAAAATACTATGGTTCTGGAGTACATTAACTATATACTAGGCATCTTCACACAGTATGTATACTAGCATTTGGCCCATTTTGGATAGCATTTTGCGATGTTATACTGGATAAATTATTCCCCACTGTTGTTTTTAGCATTGTTCTCGCTATTGAATGTTGAAAACTGCAAAATAGTGACATCAAAAAGATGACTTCTAGTGCAAATGAGAAACACTACCAGTGTTGTTTATTAAAGAATTACAAATAATCTAATATAGGTAATGCAAAAAACTGAATTTCCTTGCCAAACTTGGATGTCTATATATACTGTACAGTAAGCAATAAATTCATAAACAAAGAGTATACTTACAATGTTTAAGAAAATATGAAAATTGGTAATCTGTCATTATAACTTGAAAATAATTCAAAAACACTGTCTTTTACAGCATCTAGACCAAGAGCGCTCAATTGTAAATTTCTTTTTCAGATCTTGTTCCATACGACAAATCTTCATGTCTCCTGTTACTAACATCAATGTTATGCAGTAGCTGAGCACTGCTTTTCTCTTATTTTCATATTTAATGTAATTTCCATATCACCATTCTTCATCTCTTTCACTCTTCTTCATACCTGAAAATGCCTTTCACTTTTCTCTTTGGTCACATTCTTTCCCTATTTCTGCCATTTGTTTTTGTTTCATATATTATTCTTTCAATCACTATCATCTTTCCTTCAAGTTTTTAGTGTTCTTCGTTCTTGTTATTGTGTGCTACAGTAGTCTTATATATAACCTGTTTGTCTTTGGCTATTTCCCACCGTGGTCATCAACATCAAATGATTGATTCCATACAAACAAAGCCTAGCTATGAGGCATATGTAGTAAACCTGCATTTAAGTATATTTTAGGATGCACCTTTAACATAAACAATGCTAGAGTACTAAAAAAAATATCTCCTGTTGTAAGTACTGTCAATTTACATATCCTAATACCGCCCAATACTCTCCTCCCATATCATGCTTCAAAGCACTCGTACTGATAGTACAATGGTTCCTACCCTATTTCTGATAGAAACAGGATATATATTCTGTTCGATCTATCAATGTGAGTGCATTGAAGCAGGACATTAAAGTACAATATGTTTAAAAAAATTCCCCACTGGGTGAATCTGTATGTAGACAGTTGACTTATTTGAATATTTGGAGCTTCAAAGAGATAAATGAATTGAGGACTGCACTGAACAGGACTTTTGATTCTCAGATTATAACCATATTAACAGAACGAACAAAATGTCAAAGACTAAATTAAACCATTTCAGTTTTTAAGCCTCAAGGACAGTCAAAGTTCTGCAATGACAACACAATAACTACTGCAAACAATTAAATGTTGGTCACTGCTATCGCCACCCACATATATTTGAAGAAGATATCAAAAGGGAACAAATTCATTGATCTAGAAGTAAATAAAAGAGAAAGTGAATTGCCAGCGGAGAATGACGAAAAGGAAGTTAATTGCCATAAACAGTATTTGGTAAGGAAGTATAGTACTGCACAATAAAACTTTCTATGCAACACAATATATGCAGTATGTGTATCCTGTACTATGTGGTGTGCTACATGGTTTCACAATCACATGTATACATGACTACAAAATTGAAAGCTTCACAATGGGAAATTTAAGGGGGCCACAACCCACCTTATATACCTCCCAAAACTTGTCAACAAGGATAAACTGGAAATTCCCCTCCCATCTCATTAAACTGATGTATACTACCTTGATGCTACATAATTCTGCTATAAATAAGGCCAGATATTATAGATAGGTTCTGGAAACCTAAACTTAGTGGTTGAAAACTTCCAACATGCAATATTACGCATATCATCTCTTACCAAACCTTACTGAATTGATTGCCTGCCAACCTCTAAACACAGGATATGAATATCATTAGTATGCTACAGTTTAAACAGAAATCCAAACAAATTCAAACCAAAATACAACTCATTAATTAGAGGAATGACTTGAAAATGGTAACATTACATTTTTTTTGCAACAAAGAACATATTTTGGAGTTCTGCTTTGACCAAAGCATTCTAAATTGCAGCTAGCACAGCAAGATTTTGTGTAGGCTATGTCATAAATGTCATTTTGGCTGGCTGTACTGGAAACACGAGCAAAAAACCTTATGTATTTCTTTTTCATAAAGTAAACATACAATCCTCATTTCTAGGACAATCCTAATAATTAATACTATTGTTAGACCATTCAAAATATAAAACCGAACATCTCAAGCTAATAGTCTGCTACATTTATTGCGCATTTTACATTAGTGACGATGGACACTTGCCATAACAATTTTGGTCTATACGTAATTCTTTAAATAATGGCATGACAAGAAGTCAAGTTGAAATAAGAAAACGGATTGAACTTTATGTCAACAGCAAGATTGTGACAGTAATTTCTGTTGACAATGCTTTACTAATTGGCATGCCAAATGCTAGTGGAACTACTGTAGTTGCCTAACTAGCAACTGCGATTGCTTACTATAATCACTAAGTGGCAGACTCAAAATACATTTGCACAGTCGACATTAGCTAGGCTAGCATTAATAACTTCAGTCTATCGTCTCACCAGTTAGAGTAGACAGCACATGGTAGCCTACAGTAATACACCCGGTCTTACTTAGTATATAATGCATTTACACTGGTATCACTGCCAATTACAAGTGCTGCACACAGATCGTCCTATGCAGTCTACGTTAGATCATTTAATGTGTGGACATAAAATGTTTGTAATTTTGTAAGAACAGGCAAATGACGAAAGCAGAAGAATCATAAAACCATAAGACGTTGTATATATTACTGTTTATCTGGAAATCATACCCTTATGTAGGCTCCATGTTGGTCTGCTTATATCCGATAAAAAAATCCCCGGTCTCCAGCTCAATTCAGACGGCAAGAATTTCTTATCTTATAGACCATATTGCGAGACTTTCGATATGCTAAATAATAGTATGGATGTAGTTGCTAAAGTGTGGAGTAATTGTCAAATACGAGGAGAGGGTTTGGCGGGGAAACTTGTTGCAAACCTTCGCCCTGAACCGACAACCGGGCAGGTTATTAAAAAACTAAAGTCTCATGTTGGGTAGACGTCAAATAATGCATTTTAAGACTTACATATTTATTTATGAACCGTGCCTGATATATAAAGGAGACAAACGTGTAAATTTACAGTGTATATAAAGCTTTCAGACGTACTTTCCTGCTGTAAGTTCTGAACCTCCCCAAGTCTAATTAGATGTGAGTACTTGAGACTGTGTAATAAGATGTCACAATGAGATTGAGGAAAATGATTTGAGGGTGGCTAGAAACGCTTGTTGAATTATATTTGGGAAACAGTGACTTAAATCTCCAAGCATTGTTTCCAATGTCGACTCCATGTCTCCAATTTTTATCACCAGTTTCGGCTATAATTAAACTTAACTCATTAAATTGGCCAGCAAGGGGAATGATCAGGCTCAGTCACACACCTTTCCAACCAACTTCTACCCTGATCCCCACCCCCCCCCCCCATCTCCGACTACATGGAGCAATGTCTGTGCCACACTTCTCTAGCTTACAATACATAGACTCATAGTTGGCTCTCTGCTAATTTGCATGTACACAGCAGGCTGTCTTTTAAGCAATTTAGCATTCATAGTGAGAAACGTTAGGATCCCAATATTGTAGCCTAAATGATACTATGATTACATATTAAACATTTCACTCAGCCTGTTACTTGTTTGTGAATTATTTAAAGTAGTGCCATAGCAAACCCAACCATTACAGCTCAGTAGCAAGTGTGTTGGACTTGTTTTAATATGCAAGTTTACATCACCACATGAAAATATTTACTACTATGGTTCAGAATATATGTTACACAGTGTCACAACACAAGACATGAGAAAACATGTTATCTTCAACAAACTTTTATTTATCTGCTCAATGAAGCAACTTAGGAAATGAAATATATATAAGAAATAAAATAAATGAAGAAATGACCTACTTTAAAACAATATTTTCACCAACATGGAACAAACAAAACATACAGAAGCTTATTGAAGTGTTGATGGAAATATCATTTCTTCAGTTCCTATTGTACCTAAGGAATGTTGAACCATGCATCGTTCTAGTGTACAAAAGACCACTACAGACTTTCTAGAATATTTCAAGGCAAAACTGATGACCTCAAAATAACTTGGACCAACCCAATTGATTATACATATGACCCAGATGATCCCTCATAATGTGCGCCTAACTTGTATAGCCCTCTACCATGTTTTACTCTACATAGCTGTGCAATAATGACTTACCCCTTCTTCTTTCCACCTCAACGACCCCTCCCCCCCCCCACTAAAAACAACTTTCCCCCCATTCATACACCTAGCAAACACTACACGTTGTACCCCATTGACATACAGTAGGTACCAAACATGTGTGTCCGCACTAGAATATTAAATGTACACTTTCTTACAAGTACTTCCAAAATGGATGCAGAAATCTTAAGACTAAATGCAACTCTCAGGTTGACCCACAAGCAATATACAGTAAAACAGTAAGCAGTATACATTGTCAAAAAAATGTCAGTTTATAAAATTGAAGGATATATGGTGTGCTTACATCATCGTGGAAGTTGGTTAAACAAAGTTCACTTTATATTGGGATCACATTTGTACTGATAGACAAGTGAGGTAGGCAGTACTGAACAGACTTGAAGAAGTTATATCCGTTACCACATAACAACCTTGCAGGCACAAGTTCATATGCTTGAAATGTACCTCGCTATTGTAACCTTAAGATGACCTCTTTAGTTGCCGCAGGGTAAAGCTCAACTGTACTCTTCTTCAGTAACATAAAGTCCCAATTTTTCTATTTACAAATCTTAGAGAAAAAGAAAAGTTGAAACATTCAGCTCCCAATCTCTGCTTGTGTTAAATATGAAAAGTGGATAACAGGGATATATATACGGTACATGCCATACTTAAATTCTTCAACATGACACGTATAACATACAAGCCAAAGTTAACTGAAATTTGAGAAAGTTTTGGGATTTTTGGAGTTACTTTCTGATATATAAGCCGGTACATGGAACTGAATGACATAATTGTGGATTTCTTGAAAGGTTTGATTTAGCTTTGTGTGCCCCAAGGACTAGAGAGCCATATAGTAGGTCCTTTGACACATTACTTGCCTGATGGTCGTTGAAGACCCCTGGCTTTCAATCAAGCCCTCTTCTTTGGATTCAATCAGTGCAATCAGTAGCAGACAGGTCTGCTTTCACAACTGCCAGTTAACTTCCCCATCTGACAGACGAGATGATGCCCCACCAACTGGAAACTAACTTGCCTTATTTATGAATATTTATCAAATTTCTACTTTTTTACTTCACAGACTGTGTCCGTTTCATGTTCTCCAGGTGTTCCAAATGATGATGACGGTCATAATTTGAGGATATCAACATAATACCATATGTAGTGTATCAGACAGCTCTAGTAATGTTCAACCTGAAATGCAAACTCCTCACTTCTTCATTGACAAGAGAAAGTATGTATTCTCCAACACAAAGCTTAGGTAAATATATAATAAAGATAGCTTTGTATAATGGAAGCCTGGAACACTGTTATTATACTCAGTTATAATGAAACAATCATCTTGTCTTTTTTTTTACCTTGTTCTGCCTGGTTGTTAATAGCTTGCATCAACCGCAGTGCATTTTCAAGGGATAAGATCTAACAGGCAAACCCTTTAAACCCCATTTTGACACTACACAAACAATCTTTCCAAACAAATATATATTGTACTATACTACAAACCAAAAATACATTCTACTTACATTATAATGTGCTTGAGAATTCACAAAATACAAATGCACTTCAGAAACCCTGGTTTCATCTGTGTCGGAAAAAACAACAACTCCTTACACCATTATTCATGCTTTACGAGCTTAACAATGTACACTCTAAATAGCTTAAATTCTAAACAAACCTTCAACATAATAATAAAAACCTATACTTTGAAGTCTCTACCTCAAACCTTCCTTTCAAACATTATGAAAGATGAAATTCCAGAACTGTTGACTATAAAGATACATTGGAAATTTGCCATCAAAACTGCGTCTTGGTCAGTAACTATAGGGTATGTTCGAGGAATTGTATCAATTAACAATCGATACCTTGTATGGCAGGCTCCAATTTCGGGGTTGCTAATTTTCATCATGTGACATCATACTTTCTGATTTCATAAAACATCTCACGTAATACATATACAATGTTGATTATCTTTCATTTCAACTCACAGGTAAGAAGTCAAACTTAAATTCCGATCACTTTCTGGTCCTTCAAAGCTTAACAATAAAATTAAAACACTGCAACATCTCGTCTATACCTCTTGTGATAGTTCACCCATCTTGCAACATGCGAGCATTGGAATGTAGAAAATTTTATCATTTCATACCGTAATTAATATTTACTTTCTTTGCCTTTTAATGCATTTCTTTAAGTTGAATGAAACCTTTTTATGTTGCTTGAAACGTGAATACACAACGCATTAAATAGTACAGATTCTTGCAGTACTGCACGTTCTGTAATAACATTCGGCAGGTTTGGAGTGCCTTGAATAAAGTATTTTTAACACATACTACCTTGCTAGTAAACACTGACATGTCATCACACACACGGTACTTCATATATACAACGACACAGCCGAATCTTCAACATTAATGTGGAATGCTCTTAGTATAGGCTGGTTTTCTTCATAATCCTTAGGAACTCTTGTTCGTTGATTTCACCATCACCATCTCTATCTGCTTCATCTATCATCTCCTGCAAAAGAAATTAATCAAATTTCCGATCAGGCTGTGTCACGACTCAAATAATCACTCGATTCAGATTTCAAAGTGAAGAGACTGCCGGAAGACAACGCCCCCCCCCCCCTCTGAAAATCTATACTGTCTCTTTATCTGTTAAAATGTTAGTTTTGATATGGAGGACTGCAAAAGGAACTTCATGTACAATCAAATTCTTCCCAAAACAGGCCTCTTTTATCCATGATTCTACAAGGTTCAGTCTGCCACGATTCCAAAACGTTTCAAAACTAGGCATTATTTTAAAACAAGACTACATATAACATTACCTGTAACTCTTCATCGGTTAAATTCTCTCCCAGCTCCTTTGAGACCCTCTTCAAATTCTTGAAGGAAATCTTCCCTGTCTCGTCATCATCAAATAATTTGAAAGCCTTTGCAATTTCTTCTTTGGAATCTTTCTCGCTCTGAAATTCCAGTAAAGATGGGAGTATTTATTACCTAGTCTTGGCTGGGCAATTTTATTGAGGCAAAAACATTTTACAAATATGATATCTATTAAGACCTTGAAATTCAGATGATTTCTTACTATTTGTCATCAACTACAACATTACAATACAACAACATGTATTGGGTCTATGCATTGCATCTTTCTTGCTGCTGTAGTTGTGACAAAGGAAATAACAACATAATTTAGGTTTTTTTTAGCAAATAGTTAATTGAGCAAAAATGCAAGTAAAGCAAATTGTAAAAAGTTAAAAACTTGCATTTTTAGCAAGAGGAAAAATTTTCCAATTTCAGGCCTGATCTATTTTGATTCCACAATAGCGCTTGCATAAACTATTTTGAGAGCAAAACTTGAAATTTGTCGATGGCTGGATGGTAGCACACATTGAAGACATTAGACTCACTAGACTGCAGAGAAAGCTTAATCTAGAGAGAAATGGCAGAGAATGAGTGACATGTCCATGACTGAAGAAAAAAACAACATTGGTCTCATGAAAGAACATAAGGAAAGTATGGTGTCATGGCAAGTTAAGATTATCACAAACCATTTTAGATGTCATCAAAGTGAGGAAATCATTGAAGTCGATTGTTCCAGATCCTTCTCGATCTACATCTTGAATCATCTTCTTGATTTCCTCTTTCTTGGGTTCGAAGCCAAGAGCCCTCATGGCAACCTGATGGAAAGAATTGAGAGATAGTGTAAGTATAATCCAAGATTAATTAGAACACAAACAGTACAAGAAATGAGCCATCCAAGTCTCCAAGGAGATCAAAATGACGCATCAAGAAAAAAAGATTTCAACTTTTGAATGGTAGATTGGAAGGCAGCAATAGACAGAGGCATTTGGCTTAGACAAAGGTTTGTCAGACTCAATGGATGGAAAGGGCATTTGTGAAGGGGAGACAGATACAAATGGACTGCATCGTTTTTGCTTGTGTGATGGAAATATAGATTAGAATATGGATCAATTTGAAGTTGTGAGGAAAATGTTATCAGCTTGTGAAAGACTGAGTATGGCATTGGCTCTGTATTTTAATCATGAGAATGTGCTCAGGGTTTTTTAACATTTCCCATCGCAGAGTAATAATTTTCATCCACACTTGTACTTACATTGGCAGATTCCATTAATTTCAATTCATTCATTCATTCAAGTTCATTCAAGTTCAGTTCAAGTTCAGTTCATTCAATTAAATTCATGATCACTCTGTTGTTATCATATGAACCCATTTGAACAATTTGAAGAATCTTACACTAGATAGAGACAATTGCTAAAATTTCCTTAACATAACTCAAATGTGAGTCATCAACCATGACACTGCAATACATGATAGTTTTGTAACAAATGATTTATCTGGTATCAAATTGCACCGCAAAGACAAAGTGCTTTCCAAAATTGTCAATCTGCAATAAAATTCCAAAGTTGTATAGCAATTTTTCACACAGGAAACATAGTATTTAATAAGAGCTTCAAAACTGCTGCACAAAAGTTGAAAACTTAGTTATTTCCTGACTGGACCTGTAAATTATACTTACCTTCAATTCTTTAGCATCTATTGTTCCAGTTCCATCTGTATCAAACAGGTCAAAAGCATCTCTTATTTCTTGTTTCTGTTCTTCAGTTAATTCTGGTTTTGGACCTGTCTTCTTCCTACCCATTCCTCCTACGGTTGTTTTGTTGTAGCGAGAAGCCTGAAGATGAAAGTGAAATCCAAATCAAGAATTTTTAACTGTCAGTTCTGGGGACCATAAGTTACAATAAGATTACTATAATTTAGATGTGCATGTTGTTAACATGTTGCAAAAGCTAGATAAGCCTAACGTTAGGCCTATGTAGAAATTAGAGGAATTTATTTGACACTGACTAAAAATTTGCACCATCGAAATCTTCAAGTTTCATCATGCATTCAGTCTCAGAAGTCTAACCAATCTTAGTTCTGTGACCAACGTGTAGTAAATAATCAAACAATCATGATGATGAACAATTTCACCTTTTTTCGACCCATTCACAGAGATCTAGCAAATAAAAAATTCAAACAATACCATTCCCAGTTTGAGTAAAACAAAATTCCAAAGTCATTAAGTAAGTTCTGAAAGAAGTACTGACTTGTTTGTTTAAAACTGTTCAAAATTTAAGGCTATATGCTGCGGGACGTATTTTACCCATTTACTATGCAACTATTCCGTAATGTCTTTCTCTCTCTAATAATGCTTCCATAACAGAGCGAGGACACATTTACCCTCATATGCCCTTAGTCTCATATCATTAGTTCTTCACTGGCAGTCTTTATGTGATTAAACTGAATCCATCTACAAGTGGTCACTGTGCAGCCTACAGTTCTTAAATATTACGTGAGAACTACAGTAAAGGCATTCCCTCCCGCATGGGTCCAACTAGGCTAACATCTTGAGATGATCGTTGTGTTGACACACACAAGGGAAATGCAATGTATGAAGTTGAAATGTGATTGGTCTCTACAAATGGGGCAAAAATTTGGCAAAAGAGAATACGTCTCGATTGTGTGATTGGAAGCTGGTCACTTCGCCCAACAACCATTTTGCCCAACTGCCATTTAGACCAACCTTACCATTTCGCCCAACCTTGTTGGTCATTTTGCCCAACCTTGTTGGTCATCTCGCCCAACCATGTTGGTCATTTCGCCCAACCTTGCTGGTTATTTCGACCAACATTGATTAAATATTATTCTTCAATATAACGGACGGGGATACTTCTATGGGTTTGGTCAATTTAATAAGGAAACGTTCAGGAATTGTAAACATTACCCCATACGAACCGAATATTAAGGAAACTTGAATTTGTGGTTACAGTCTGTAGGATTGATCAGTGTTTTAGGGGTTAGGTTTGATAGGTTTGAATGGAGACCGATTCCCCTTTGTTTGTATAACATTAGATAAACACTATGTAGAACTAGATTAACACCTAACTGCTGTCAACAATACCCTTGATTAACGCCTGGCGGACTTGATAAACGCTTGACCGAAGTCATCAAGCAGAACAATAGCTCTGGATTAATGACCCATGAACAAGGGAGGGATAAAAGCTCTGCCCTCGTCACATTTCACACTCGAACATCCTCGTCACACTCGAACATCAGTTCACATCAAGATTCAGCTCCATCAGACCTTCAGGTTGGGCGAAATGACCATGCTGGTTGGGCGGAATGACCATGCTGGTTGGGCGAAATGACCAAGCTGGTTGGGCGAAATGACCAAGCTGGTTGGGCGAAATGACCAAGCTGGTTGGGCGAAATGGCAGTTGGGCGAAATGGTTGTTGGGCGAAGTGACCAGAAAGCGTGTGATCACTCCCTAGGCTGCACAACAGTACCTACACAGAGGGTAGGTTAGACTTTATAGGGAACAGTTAGGCCTAACATTAAGATAGTTTGTGTTTAAAATGGAATGCACAATGTAATTTTCAGTCATACTCAGCCATAGGCTAATACTAATTTAACCCATCGTGCTTCTGTTGTCTGCCATCTTTTACTTGCTAGCATATTCATAAGTTCTGAACGTGTAGCCTAATTAAGTCTTCCTTCCCCCCACAAATAAATAGGCGAAAAGTTCTAGGTTCGCACGAACCCTAAATGTAACTTGTTAGGCAAACCTAGGCCTAAGCCCTAACCTACCTATAGTACCTTAGCTAATATCAGTTATCGGTTGTTAGGGAAGCCGTGGCATAGTTTTCTTACACTTTGCAGATAGTAACAACTGTAGTTGGATTTAGCCTAATGTTACAGTTGTAGTTACAGTAACGAGAACAAATAACAAAACATACGCGTTTGTAATAAACATATTCCGCTGTTTGGTTCTAATAAAACTGCACGCAATGTAATATGTTTAAAATGCCTTCTTACCATTTGACAAATGAAGTTAAGAAACGCTTAAGCACAGTGTCTGACTTGGTTGCTCTCGATTCTTATCCGGCGGGTATCTCGAAAAACAAATCGAAATTTTATGGACTTGCTACAAGTAGGTTTCATGGGACGGGGGTCGATAGAGATGGTGTTCGGGAGAACTGCTATCGGTAATTGTAACTCACTGCTAATAATGTCTATTACTTTTTAAGAAAAAGTCGCCCAGGAAAGAACCTGGACACGAAAACCAAACTACCGAACGACTGATCCGCTCTCAACCCCAGTCCCCTTGTATCGGGACTGTGACTGTGTGATCATCGTCGGGTGGGGGGCGGAACCATTCCCCTCGAAAGGGAACACTTCTACACATGATCTTAGCCAAATGGCCGAGAAGCGATAATAATGTCTATTGCATGGAGCGACGGCGTTCATGTGTGAAAACGGACTCAATGTATGACGGACCCAAAGTGAAATACAGGATCCCAAACAGCCACAGTATTTTCATCGGTATTCGGTACATTAATGACATAATATAAACAGTTTGTACGAAGCACTGAAGTTTGTCTTTTGCTACCGTCTCGTCCACTCGATAGTGTGTGGGATGCGGACTGGGCATACACACATGAAATTCCTACTGATCCACTCCTGAATTTTTCTCTTACTTTTTTTGTTGACCAATGCGGTAAGAATCAAGAACAAATAACTTCCTTATCTTGAGCTGTTGGAAAAACAAATGATATTCAGTCACTTTCACCGTACAGTAGTAGGCTATTCTCGCGTTTACATTGCCACATAATTATTAGGTATTTCAGTTCAGGGGCGCAACCACGTACTATCACATATACTCACTCACCCCCCCCCCTCCCTCTTCTTCCCACGGTCAAACTGAATATTAAAAAAATAGCTTCATTTATCCTCAAGTTTTCGAATTCTTCCTCAAAATGTTGATACCTTTGTCCGAATTCAGAAATTTTCCTAGTGTACGTACTACGTAGTACATAATGTACATGGTACATAAATGTATGACATATATATATGCGGCTCAATTCTTCATTTCTTCGTTTCAAAACGGTTGCAAAACTTAGGCGCCATTTTGCATGTAAGTGCCCTCAACTTTGCCAAAATTTACTCGAACGGAAGGGTACACCCGTTGAATTAGTTTAGGTTTTCCTAAGGGGTCATGTAAAGTCCGGGCAACAGCTTTTTCTGAAAAGTTAGCTTCATTTATCCTCAAGTTTTCGAATTCTTCCTCAAAATGTTAATTGATACCCGGTTTGTCTCGGGCCAAATTTATACTTAGGCTCGC
This sequence comes from Apostichopus parvimensis, assembly GCA_000934455.1. Lineage (NCBI taxonomy): Eukaryota > Metazoa > Echinodermata > Holothuroidea > Aspidochirotida > Stichopodidae > Apostichopus > Apostichopus parvimensis. The sequence continues at coordinate 9,823 of KN888930.1, read as the reverse complement.
AAACTCGACTCTTCTTCTTGAATTGTTAACCTTCTATAATGAACTTT
>KN888929.1:25853-48904 GCA_000934455.1 Apostichopus parvimensis | reverse complement strand
GTCTGTAACTGTCCGTACTCCCTTTTCTCATGCTGCTATTTGGCGAAAATCGTGGTCATAACTGTGTATACGCAACGTAGTATAGTCACCGGCATGCAGTAATTGTGCTAAGCAGTATAGTGAGTGTTGTATATATTATGCATATATGCTGTATTTCTGTAGTTCCTCTTGTGTATTCTTGTCATGTTATTGATCAGTACTACTGTGTCGTCTGCATTAGTTTGTGTAGAGAGAAAAAAAGACAAATGTGCAGCTACAGTGTGTTTTACAGTTTTAATGACCTTCACACTTACTTTAGTTGTAAAATCCAATTTTGAATGTTATTGTGCCCGCTTCATATGTGAAGTTTGGTTTCTGTCAAGGTGACTCGCATAAACATTAGTTGTTGAGCGAGAGAATGTATATATATTAGAAGACCTTGGAAATTATGACACTGTCTGCTTTTGGTTTCATTCGAGTAGACACCTTTCATTACCAAAGTCATGCCTCTGCAGTTGTAGTGTGTTGAATATTCAGTCTGATCTTTAGCCTGGTACACAGATAAAAACACATATTCCAACTATACTCTCAAGTAACAAGCGCGATATACCATGTTCGTTCTACCAATCCCCCTCCCCCCTTCCCCTCCTCTCAGGGCCTCCTCTCAGGAATAAAATGCATTTAACTATTAAGATCACGCGTAGCATTATGTTCCCCTTCTGTTACTTGAATCGTTATTACATGACACCTGGCGATGATCGTACAGTGTTTAGTCTCGATGCAAGGGGACTGGGGTTGAGAGCGGATCAGTCGGCTGGTTGTTTGGTTTTTCGTGCCCAGGTTCTTTCCTGGGTGTCCTTTCTTAAAAATTACTATTAATTAAGTACACCCAAATGTTAATGAATTGTTTGTAACAACATCATAAGTCAAAATTTGATTATCATAAAGGAATCCTAACATTGTATTCCTCCAGTATGGCTTGTAACAAAGAAAAGAAATTGTACAAAAAAAAAAAAAAAAATGATGTGTACATTTCTTTCCAGTTAGTGAAAGCTCAAAGTAAAAGACGTTACATTACACTCCCCAAGTATAAAATTATAATAATGAAAGCGTAATAGGAAAGTATCCGAAAACCAAACAGAATCTGCAAACTTTGTAAACAAAAACAAAAACAACCACAACAATAACGAAGAGATTGTGTAAAGAGCTGAAGGAACATCACAAATTCGCAAAGTCTATACAGAGGATTCCAAGTGTATACGAAGGATCATATATAGTTGATTAATACTACATAAAATATTAATAATGAAAAAATAACTGTTAGTTGGAATGGTGCAGAGTTACCAAAAAAAGGTCAGTAAGATGAGAGGAAAGAGAAGATAACACATTATGTTCGAGAAAAGTAAAAATATGAACTCAAAACTATATTACTATAAATTTTTAAGTTGGATCTCATTTTAAGAAGTTATGAATATGTTGTGTAGGCCCTTAACGCAGACTGGAGAGATTGACATAGATCGATGGGGTGGGGGGGGGGGAGGGGACCAACCTAACGGGGGTTCTCCAGCTTTTTATCACAGGGCGCTGTCATATATAGGTCCCAATGCGCGTGATATGAACTGTTGACAGATCTCTGAATCAAGAGAAGCACGATCGCATTGCCAACACGCCGGAGGAACTATCATAGATAGACGCGCTGGATGATTGACTATAGGTTCAAGGTTCCACTTGCAGTTTGGCCGAACGGGACAACAAAAAGTGATTAGAAACTACAAGTTAAGGTACTTAATATAACTTGAAACTTGGAAATTGTGTTTCCGAAGATCTATTCTTCAACGAATGCGAACGAAGTTATGTATATATAGGGCCCACTAGTGATCAACTCACGGTACGGTTATGATATTTTAGTTATAGACTGCAGCTTGTCAATTTTCGTGGAACTAGATAGGACCGATATACGACAGCGACAGATGCTGGTCTTTGGTCGTGGCTGGAAGATTGTTGACAACTATATCAAAACATAAGACTCAGCCTGCTAAAGGACCAAAACTGAGATCATGACAACCAACTATCAATAGCTATAATTAAAAGCAACCAGCTTATTTCAGCAAACAGCTTATTATAATAATTAAAAGCAATAATTAAACAGCCACAAGTATGATTAAGAGTAAAATAATTATAAACCTGGGAATCAACCCCCCCTCATCCCACCCCTTTTCAATGATGATCGTATCTCCATAGCATCATTGTACCCCATCCCCCCCTCTCATACAGTAACTGTGTCAGTCTTTTAGGTAACATCCTCAAAATATCCTGACTATATGTCAGTATGCATGCATTAGTGAGTTACGCATTCAATCTCTCTATCTTATGTAAAAGACTATCTGCAATATCTCAACAACAATAATGTACTGATACTACAACCACCAACTCACTGGTAAACGTTCCTAACGATTTTATTATTGTTACTAATTACGCAATAATACTGGTATGTTAAAACGTTATGTGGGATGACTAACTGACTGAGAGATGAGAGATAGATGTGTCGGTCTATTGGTCACCTACTCAAGATATCCTGACTATATGTCAGTATGCATATCTCTTAATCTTATGTAATAGACTGCCTGCAATATTTTATAATCTCAACAACAATTGTACTGGTACTACACCCACTCACCGTCAATGTTCCCAACGAATTTGTTATTGTTACTTACGCAATAATACTGGTATGTTAAAACGTTATGTGGAATGACTAACTGATGAGAGAGCTCCCAGTTATTCACCACATACCTATACCACAATTTAATCGTCACGTGGGATGGGTGCGGTCTCTTATACACTACTTGTGTCAATTTCAAAAGTTGCAAAAATAGTCTTGTTCTCGCTGTTCTGTTATGCACATTCACCACCTTCCGCATGGTCCCACTCTCACTCATCCACTTACCAAAACACCATTCCACAATATCACTATAGACATATGAACATGTTATAGTTTCTATACGTTCTACCGTAACATAGCGTATGTACTGCGAGAATGTTCGGATACTAGATAATTATGGCGGGCCATCAGTCTCAAATCGTGGATCGGGATTTGGAATATGTTAATGAGCTAAATCGATGATATGTCGATTTAAATAGGTATATGCCAATTTGAGTTGCAAGAAACTGGTATAAGTCCAAGGAAATTGACTTCTACCGATTTAATTCGAAATGTCATCGATTTAAACTGGCAGATGTCGATTTAAATTGACATATACCTATTTATTTTACATATCATCGATTTGAATTGGTGTATGTCGATTCAAATCGGTATATGTCGATTTAAACTGGTATAAGTCGAATTAAATTGGTATATGTCGATTTAAAATGACATATACCGGTTTATTTTACTTATCATCGATTTAAATTATGTCGATTTAAATCGGTATATGTCGATTTAAACTGGTAAAAGTCGAATTAAATTGGTATATGTCGATTTAAAATGACATAGGCTATACCGATTTAATTTGACATATCATCGATTTAAACTGGTATATGTCGAATTAAATTGACATATACCGATTTATTTTACTTATCATCGATTTAAATTGATGATATGTTAAATTAAACTGGTATTTGTCGATTTAAATCGGTAGAAGTCGATCCCCCGCGATATGAGACTGATGGCCCGCCATAGAGATTAACCCTCTTTACCTGACTTGCGAAAGACCCGACGCATCATATATTTGTTTATACCCGCACCTATATTCGTTCAGTGTCTCGCGTTACTTTATCGCTCTTGTTGATATGTACACGGGCCCTCAAGCTATATAGTCACTTAATCAACTGTAAGTGCCTTATAGTTTGTAAAAGTGGTAGAACAAAGGATATTTGATGTATTCTTTCTGGAAAAAATGGTCAATATTGATAGAGGCAATTTTTTGGTTACCTTAGCAATCTTGCTAGCGTGTGTGGGCGTGTATGCGTATGACGGCGTGCTTGTAAACACGATACGGTATCTCAACAACCACTATTTTAATAAATGTCATACTTGGTAGGTAGATGCCCCATGATGTGGACATATGCCTATTGTTTGTGAATTTTATGAGTGACTTCATACTTGGTATGGTGATGTCAGTTGATAATAGGTGCATGTTCATGTTATAAATACCTTTATTTCCATTAATATTCATGAATGGACAGGGTGTTATCACGTTAAAAAGCTTTTTTAAACATGATATCTCAAGACCAACAAGTGAATTGATGTCATACTTAGCAGGTAGATACGCCGTGGTGTGCAGCCAGTTGGGACAAATTCCTACTGCTAATACCTCTCTAAACTGTACACCAATATCATGCTTCTAAGCACTGGTACTGACAGTACAAACAGTTCCTAACCTTGATCTGATAGAAACATGATATTCATACTGCTCGTACTGATAATACGAGTGCTCTGAAAGCAGGACATAACACTACAGTATAGAAACAATCGTCTCAACTGGGTGTGGTGTGTTCCCATCCGATGAATATTAATGAGTGGGCGAGGTTAAACATCAAATTGTTAAAATGTCAATATCGCTTCAACCGTATGTTCGATTTAGTTCATACTTGGTTTGTCGATGTAGCTACATAGAAAGTACATTTGATTGCAACAACTTTTACCTCATTAGTATTCATGAGTGGGTGGGGGAACTATCTGATCTTTTCTGGTTCTCACTTTATTCTTGGACAAATTTAAGTCAATTGCTCTACAATAGTCACTTACTTTTGTAGAATTTGAGCAAAATTGTGTGTCAAGAAATCACAAAAAAAACCGACTTTCTGGTTATACATTGGATGTCAATAAAAAGACTTTTGTCAACACGATAACTGATTCCTGATACCTTTCTGTATATGTTGCCACATTAAGTCAATAAATAATATTCTTCATATTTAGTGTGGACCCTCAGTTCACGTTTATTTTTTATGTGTGGCTACACCACATACTATGAAATATCTTTAGGCATCGGAGCCACTAAAACGTTTCGTTTTCTGGTTTTCATATACCTTTTCATTTTCTTTGTAATTTGCTAACAGGCGAAAAATACTACAGATTCATCTCTCGTCTGGCCTAGATGATCTAGGGGGTATGAACTGGCAGCTCACTCTGTGCCTTATAGCTTCATGGGTCTTGGTTTACCTGTGTATTTGCAAAGGTGTCAAGAGTTCGGGAAAGGTGAGAGACATCAACCGTATATTATTATTTTTTTTTAGATTTGCATTGTTATTGAAAATAATCTGTTTGTTGTGTTTGATCGGTTACTTTACATAAACATTTACTAGCTATTACTCAACATGATATTGTAGTTAATTGAACTTCTATTATCTTCACCACGTGAAAGTTAATGAGCGATTTAAAATCATGATTTCCTTCTGTTCTCGATAGTTTGTCACCCACATATATGCACAGATAATATCACATGTAAAACGTCAATGGGAAAGTTTAAAATATGTCGACTTCAAAAGTTTCTTTTGACGTGAAACTTGACAAGTCAAGCGAAAAATACGTTTCCATGGGATGTTAGGAGCGAATAACCACTGATCGCCAAAACTGATTAAACTCAATTCAAAATACTGCTTTAAAATGGTTCATTGTGTTTATGTATTGTGTTTCGCAATATTGTGATTGTTCATCAAACTTGGTCAACGTTCAGAGTTGCGATACGCACCCAAAAAATAAGAAGTTATATTGGAAATAACAGACCTAACTGATGATTTGTCCGAATATTCGTGACACTAGTTTTGAAGTCTTTCTTTGCGACATCGAATGAACTTCTAAACCTTCGTGACATGCGAAATATTCTTTCGAAATGATCAACTTTCCGTTCTTAGATTCAGATCATATGTTTGGTGGAGGTGGAGGTCAAACTTCATTTGAGGTCAACATTTAAAAAAAATCTGAAAATGTTAAACACACTGTTATTGTATAATTATACATATCTCAAATTATACATATCCCATGAACTGTTTGCTATGGTCTCAGCTTGTTACGAATGATCTATTGACCGTCTGATTTTGTCGAGGTCAAAGGTCAATGTCGTGAAACCCGAAAACCACATTTGATTACTCAAGATGATGATGACATCCTGTTCTACTAACGACAACCCCATTCTTTAATAGTTATACCCTTAAAGTTTAACCTAATGTTATTATCAAATTCTGATATTCACTCGCCTTTTCTTGGGAAGTACCCGATGGGAGGGTCGTCAACTCGCTTTGCATTGTTTTACTTGCAGGTTGTGTATTTTACGGCACCGTTTCCCTATGTACTGCTGACAATACTAATGGTGAGGGCTGTTACACTGGAAAATGCCACAGTGGGAATTATCTACTATTTGAAACCAGACATGTCTAAACTGGGAGAAAGTCAGGTAAGTTTTACTGCTAATTGTTTGACAGGGAATCTACAAGACATGTATAGAATCCGTGGCGAGTAACTGAATATTTACAACTGTTTTTGCACCCCCATCTGTGCGCTTTTTTTTTTGTATTAAATTCTCCCGCTCCTGCTACGTGCCTGTAGCGATGGCGCAAAGCCTATTGTTATAAAGATGATGATTCCCATGACCTTTATAACATTATGTGGTAATGGAAGGGGAAGAAGTCTTTCAAGATCACGGTTCGCCATGTAGTCAACAGATATGTGGTCTCGTTTAGATAGCAGAGCCACCATTACTCTATGTTGTGACGTGTGTATATAGTAAGGGGGTCCGTCCCTCTAAGGAGACAGACACACCCTTTTTTAGCTACAAGCACATCTATCAAAAACGTAAAAGTGAAAGACAAGTTAAAAGCACTGAACAGCCTTCTTTCTAAAGGCCGTCTGTTCTCTCTTCTTGCTTGTCTTCTCGATTTTTCTTTTCTTTTCGTTGGCTTTGTGATGGTGAAACCCAATTCTGTTGATAAGGTATGTATAGTACGCACACAGTAATAGTGAAGCGATCTCAAAATAATTGAAGGGCTCACCAACACTTCAACATTTTGAATTATTCCTATACTCTACGTTACGCCAGACAACATTGCCTAGCAATTCGTATTTGTAGGCAGTGGTAATTGCTGAAGCTATGCATGGCTGAAGGTTTGACTCAGGGTGTGAACGCATACGGCGCGGAACATTAGAAATAACACTATACAGGTATTTTATTTTTCCTTTTCGCAAGTTGATGTAAGTATACCCATATGTCTGCTACGTATACTGATTCGGATCACGGTGACATAATTGCAACCTGCATTGCACTCATATCACCACTTCAAAAGGTCGAATAGTCAATTATTCCTACACAGACTGTCGTGAACCAATTCTATTGGCAAAATCTATATAAGAAATAGTGTCATCATTGCAATGTTTTCTCTTGGTCTGTTAAGTTTACTTTCCATTTCTTTCGAGAGTATTTGTCATTTTCTGTTCCTTTAAACTTCTACTACAGTGCTACTTTCTCCAACTTGTCTTTTTACTCACATTTTGCTCACAGGTCGTCACGTGGGTGCTATTCCAGCATCCTGCTGTCGACGGGTGACCTGCTTGCCGAAATTGAAATTCCGCTATATAACCAACTTTTATTGTCCTACTTGATAAAATGAAAATTTTGGATTTATCATCATGCAGCGGGCAGAAAAAGAGAAAAAAAAAGAGAAAAAATCTTGAATATTATAACTCTTTCAAGTCCTTTCCAAAGATCAGACAATCCTCTTTGTCAACCTTCCAACACTAAATACGCCTCTGGCGATGATATAGTGTAATAGATGACGTAGGTGTATACGAATGATGATCACTGCCAGTCATGTTTGTTATAATCAGAGAGATGATTTGTACTGAGTTGCGTCAAACATTCATCTGATAACAGATCGAGAATGAATCGGAACAAAGAAAAACAGAGAAAAGCCAAAGAAATTGCAGATCTATGGACCTGTTACACATTCAATCATGGCTGAATTGAACCAACAGCTTCATGGGCATGTGCATTTTCCCCCTTTTAAAGCAGTTTATTGAGTTAGGTTTGTAAGAATGGAATAGTTTTTTTTATAACTCATCGGGAGTTGATTTCACTGCAATGTTGTAAATTGATCAAACTCGAATCAGAGATAAACATCGAGATATTTTTGGACAACGAAGGGGAAGCCTTAATTGGTAAACAATGGGGTGCTTTTTTTCTGTTCATGTGAGATTGACGTCCGAAAAAGGAGGGCAACATATTACTTACAGACCTACAAACCCGAGAGACCATCGATTTGAAACATCTTGCTCTGCTTGAAAATTGGAAGCCTGTATATTTGTTAATTAATTGCCATCTCTGAGAGCAACATTGTAGAATCAAGCTATAGCGTTTCACCTCAATATCCTGCTTTAAAAATGCTCCCTGTCGACTTAACGTTTCTTTACGTATCTGTTTGACCTAACTGTGTCATAATTCAAAGTCACTAGTGTGACGTCAACAATATTCTCTAATGTAATAATTATTTTATCCGTAATATTTTTTTTTCAAAAGTCATATGCAATTTTCGTGTCCATGATATAAACAATATCTACGTCGAAACGTGTAGAGATGATGTAACATTCGAGCTTTGGTACCTCCCCGCCGTTTTGGTTATAACATTAACATTAAGTTTGAAGTAGACATATTTTCGTGTAGTGGTGACACTCCTACGTTGCATGATGTGGTCGGCCAGGTCCAAGACAACTACAAATACGAAGGGATGATAATGATGAAGACACTCCACCAAGCCGAGGAAGAGGATGCCCACATCGCTTCATCTTGATGAGAGACGTTTACATCCCGCCTAGAGAAGGATACTTGGAGACGTGAAAGTTACAGAATGAAAGACAAAAAGCCACTTGACCGTAGAAGACTACCGGCCCTTAGTTATTACCAGAACCATATGTCTACCAACTTTCGACATCATCTTGGATTTAATTCGACGGAGGTCTTATAAGCAGCCTGATGGCAAACCTCTTACAACGTATTAAATTCCCTCCACTGCGGATACGCGCTATGATAGATGATGACACGACAGTTACTCGATATATATGCACCGGTGATGTGCGAACTTCAGCAAGGCATTAGATGAACCAGAAAGAACGAAAATACATGAACCCCGAACTCCGACTGAATGTTAGGAATCTCGTTACTACGTTGAAAGATGAAGAAACATTCGAAGTCCAACGTGACAAGAAAAGGTGAATACATAACTGCATGAGGTAGAGGACGTCAGGTAAGCATCTTGGTATGTGTTTTGTTGCTAAGTATCATTAATGAAGTAGCTAAATGTCAAGTATTAGATTACTCGACGAAACGAGAATGACATTGTAACGGTAGAATGGTTAATGTTCATTACAATTTGATATGTTTGAGATTAATAAGAGTTGTTAATTGCGTTTGTATATTAACTTTTTTTTCCGAACACAATCAATATCATAGTTCGCGTTTAAATATAGTTTCAGATTTTTTGTTTCCGTATACAGTAAACTATACACATTCATGATCGTCATTTCTTAAGTGTACCGTGACTGATTCAGTATTTCAATACAGCTTATCTATAGATTGTATGCTATATGATGGCCACAATACTTCCCGTTACCGAATATAATGAATATTCCTTGTTACGAATTTTGGTGAGTTGATCTTTAGTCGTCTGCAAAGAAGAATTGACTGTCCTGTCAAGTATACGAAGCAGCTTTTGAAAAGAATCCATCTCTGGAGACATAGTTTGTCATGTATTAGCGTAAACTTGAAACCAACGGAATGCAAATTAATGAATCACTCTGCGTCGCACATTCAGAGACTTTATACGTCATAAAACTTATTAAAAATGGACATGAGCACGAGAGAGAGAGAGAGAGATGAAATAGTTTGACGATTGAAGTACATTTTTCAGACGGAGGACTTTGCTACTCCAGGAATAGATAATCTAACGATTTGTTGAGGGTGAAGAAGAAGACGTTGGACGCTGTGAGCTTAGTTCCGCGTGTCACACATTCACGTCCTGGATGGAGTTGAACGTGTACGATGTAACAGGAGTTGACGGACGCGTCGAAAGAAAAGAATTTTATAGGTGTAATCGCTGAAATAGGGGTCGGCTTGTGTCATCGTTCAGAGGAAGATCGACTGCGGATAGCAAGAACGTAATACAATGTAGTATTACCTGAAAATGAAGCACAACATGGGAAATCATCGTCGCAAACCACAACTTAAAGCTGATCATTTTGGTAGATGGAATTGACAAGAAGATCGCCTTCAGAAGTTTCTGGGTTGATGTGTAAGAAGAGGAAACATGTGGCGGCGAATGTTCAAAACTTTGAAATGTAAGCCAAGAGTTTCCGTTACAGTAGGGCTACGAGTTGAACATAAAGTTGCTAAAATAAGCTGTACGGGTTTCCAAAAGGCTTCTGATGTCATCTGGACGAAGAAGGTAATCCACGTTTATTCACACCGAAAGGCAAGATTGCTGGAGAGATAATAATTGGCTTCAGTCCCCTGATTGGATTGGTTAAGTCGGAAGATTCGCTTAGTTGAGATAGTGATAAGATGTCTATATCTTTCCAACCGTGGAATGGGATACTTAACAGATCCGGGCCAAGTATTTTAAAGTGTCTGAGTGCAGGGAAGATGAAGTGAGAACGATCGGCTTTTAGTATTAGCAGATTTGAAGAAAGGTGCAGATGCATGGCCAAGTAGCTTTGAGGTGTTTGAGAACAGAAGAGGTAGGATATGAAGGCCGCACGTGGACATTGAAGAAACAGGCTACTAGTTGAAAGAATTTGGGAGATGACGTCAGAACGATCAGCTTTTAGTATTAACATGTTGAAGAAAGGTGCAGATGGCCAAGTAGCTTGGAGGTGTTTGAGAACAGAAGAGGTATGATGCGATACAAAAACCGCACATGGACATTGAAGAAACATGCTACTAGATGAAGAATTTGGGAGATGACGTCAGAACGATCATCTTTTAGTATTAACAGATTTCAAGAAAGGTGCAGATGGCCAAGTAGCTTTGAGGCGTTTGAGAACAGAAGAGGTATGATGCGATACGAATACCGCACAAGGACATCGAAGAAACATGCTACTAGTGGAAGAATTTGGGAGATGACGTCAGAACGATCATCTTTTAGTATTAACAAATTTCAAGAAAGGTGCAGATGGCCAAGTAGCTTTGAGGTGTTTGAGAACAGACGAAGGGGTATGATGCGATACGAAAACTGCACAAGTACATCGAAGAAACATGCTACTAGTTGAAGAATTTTTTGAGATGAAGTTAGAACGATCGGCTTTTTGTATTAGCAGATTTGAAGAGAGGTGCAGATGGCCAAGTAGCTTTCAGGTGTTTTAGACCAGTAGCGGTAGAACGTGATGCAAACCCCGCACATGGACGTTCAAGAGAAAGGCTTCTGTCTCAAGTTGAAGAATTTTGCAAAGCTTAAGCTTGAAGAAACCTTGAAGTGAAGTGCAACAATGTTTCGCCCTGAGGTGAAGAAAAAATCAATTTCGTTAACCTAGTATCGCGGGAGTCTATACTTGCCAATGACAAACTACGACATTACTTCATCGAATCTTTCAGTTTTATTACCGATACATAATACCGACAGCGGTGTTTCGTTCGGACGGTATTAAAAGGTTTAGAGAGGAAAGTGTGGTACATGATGTTCATTGAAAACTCTTGAGCAAGACTGCATTAGAAGACGTCTCGTGAATAGACACCAAACCCAAAGTTGAAACTCTGGTCTTAAACTGTCACCATTGAGATGGCATTATTCATCTGTTGAAAGATTTGAAACGAATCTGTATATAAGCGTTTGTCATTTTCGGGAGAACTATAGGAATCTGTGTCGTGAAGGAAGGGGATACATACCGTTCGATAGATGGCATCGAAACGAATTGTACTGTAGTCAGTTTTGTTGCTGGAAGGTGACTGACAAATGTCCACTCAGCCAATTGTCTGTACCGAGTTATGATGGTAACACTCTGTTGGGACGTGGTTAAGAAGTTAGAATGGTACACGAAGTTTAATCGAAATCATTTTGATTTTGTGTATTCAGTAACTCATCCTCCAATATCTAATCAAGTTGACCACCTACACTCCTCCGACATGCTTGATCATATTTGAAGTTGAACTTATTTTACCATTGTAAAACGTGTGGGACCGGGGACCCTATTACAGGTTGAAACTTGACGAACATCTGTGTCCTTTGCAACGCATGCTTGATTGTAGCAACCCATATAAACACGTACGTTAAAGGTTCGTTCGTCCCGCTGTGTGACAGTAAAGGAAATGCGAAACCCAATCATCACCGTTTTCCTGTATGAAAGACATTTTGTGATGAACAACAATAAACCTACTATAATAAAACACGTTTGGGAGATGTTGAAAACTCGTCAAATGGCTGCCATGATGTCAGTGTGTGAGGTTGCCAAGGAGGTGAAATCTCAAAGCCCCTCTTTCATAAGTTCTTTTCATGGTGAAAGAAAGCAGTAGTGCGTCTCAAAGCAATGCCAAGATTAGGTTTTGCTTAAAACGTCAATTTTTTCAAGGTAATACATTTTCAAATGCTGCTTTCTTCCAAAGAAAAGTACAAGTAATGAATAAACATGTAAGAAAATATTAACAATATAAGTACTAAAGTGGCTCTGTGATGTCATTTTAGACTTGTTCAAGTATTCGGCCTATAGTGTGTGGTTACACACTTCAATCACCCAAAAATGAAGTTTGGTTAGATGTCTCTGTGAGTTCCCCATCAAGTGCATCTCTTTAACACAGGTTAATGATGGTGGCTGTGTTGACTGTCTCCTATTGCCATATATACGCAGTAGCTGTCGCAAGCTGCTTATCAATATAGTAGGTTGACAATGCATGTTCCATATAGGTGTTGTGAGAAATCGACATTTTTCACGGGTGTGGTATGAGTTTATACTAGAATGTTACATGCGATTGTCCTGAACATGCCTGTTTGCGGAGACTGATCGACTGACCACTTTATCACTGGTATATAACTAGAGGAGGAGGGACGGATGGAGGCTGGCTAAGGCTTCCCAAGAATGGAAGATTATACTTAAGTTATTGTTTTATATAACAAACAGTAATTGCTAAAGAACTCACTAACAAACTTCCTTCTCTTCCCTTTCCTGCCCCCCCCCCCTCACCCCCTTATTATACCAATTACCTGTGTAAATCATGTATTGGTCATAAAAGTTCACGAGCAATTTGTCACTATTATATATCATATGTTTATGTCACTAATATAAACATGATAACGGTAGCTCAGATAGATAACAAAATTGCCCAAAACAGCAGTAACTATAGTTAGAGCGAATTCGACTTTGATCCCGTATAACATACGACAGGCTTTTTCATTATCATTATCTATATAGGCATAAGCTGTTTTTCTTTAATCCTTCTGCGATAAACCAAAGTTCAAGTGTATATAGAGCATATATCTTATTGTAAATGTTTGTTACCATTTGTCGTCTCTGTTCAAATAACAAGGCGCCACGGTAACCTCTCAGTGTAACACTTCAGTTTTATTTACTGGCAGTGGATCATTGACAATCACCAGTGTAAGACGACTCCAAGCAGAACTTTATGCGCCTGTCCGTCGTAAATACGCAGATCTTCTTTGTGTTCAACTGTTATAAAAAAAAACTGTTTAGCTGTTGTACTATTACTATTATTATGATTGTCATTATTATTGGAATCATCTTTATTACCCTCAATACTGATATATTAACTCAACACTATGTACTAGGATTTTGCCACAGGATTGGTAAGGACGTGATTGTCGTGGGTGAGGGCGTACGGAGATGTCCTGAGAGACTTGGGGCAATGGCAAATACTTCACGAATATGCCCCGAATAAGCGTATATGTTCCCCTCCGACCGTCCTTTCTTTGATGTAGTGTTTGTACCATGTGTACCTGCCTACTGCGTCGTTCTTCGTTGGCCCGATGCAAGGAATATTGCCCTTGCATGAATTGTTGGGCCTAACAAACGTAATAACTTACCAGAGCATATCAGTGAAAAGTATCATGCAACCGATAAACCGCAGTGTGTTGTTGAACTATAGTTCACAGTGTTGACGTCTTTACTTTTATCGACTTTCTTAAACTATAAAGGTCCTAAGTGGTTCATGCTCACTGTGCTAATTGCTTTAAGCTATGACGTTATTATTATTATTATTGTTATTATTATTATTATCTAAATATATATGCATATTATTTCAGTCTCAACCTATGCGTCATTAAATTTCATTAAGGTATTACAATACGTGTTCTTATAACCCTAAAAGGAGAAAACAAAGTTATGTTTCAGGACCTCGAAGCCCGACGCTATACTTCCTTGAGTTTTGGCGGTGGCCTGTCTGAAACGATCTCCACAGTTGCAAAAAAGAAGAAAACAAAGTGGGAAAAAGATGAGAAAGGTCAATATGCATTGACAAATTTATATTGTTTCTTTCAGGTCTGGCTGGATGCCGCTACTCAAATTTTTTTCTCATACAGTCTTGGCATAGGAACAATGGTTGCCCTGGGAAGTTACAACAAATATAAACACAATTTCGTGCGGTGAGTAAAACTAACTGGGCTTTTTTTTTCCCCATAAATATTTATTTATTTGTACGTTTTTTCTGTCCCACACTGTAATATAGACATCACTTGGAATGGCAAAGGTCATACACGGGGTGTGGATGAATACTCGAAAGGCTAAGAGGTCAAACTAGACCAATAATAGTTTTAGCGGCACACAAAGTTGGATGTGAGAGGATGATACAATATACTAGGAGACGAATCTGAAAAAAAATTGAAGCGTGGCCGCCCAGGAGTTTTTGACACAAAATTGGACATCACACACAATGGCACACACCCACAACGCACACACACACACACATACACAAGGACACTTATGGACCCCATACACTCAGTCATGGACTTATGGTGACACTATGGTGCCCGCCATGGTTGACTCCAGAGAGTAGCTACTCATGAAAATTAACCATGGCAACTGTTGCTATGGTAACTGCCGTAGGAGGTGTATATGCCCCAACTGGCATTGGAACTGCAATTTCTCATCCTCCCTATATGAGAGCGATGAGATAATAAGTTTTAGTTTTCCGTCTGCGTAGTAAAACGGATAGTAACGTCCCACACTACGCACAAGGGAATGTCATACCTTCCTTTCCAAATCTATGCCATATATCACACATCACAGTTGCAAGAGATAGAAATTCGGAGGAGCGTTATTTGTGGGATTAACAACAGAGAGAGAGAGAGGGGGGGGGGGTGAGACGAGGAGGAGGAGGGGGGAAAGGACTGGTATTTGCCGGACTATTAATGCAGAGGGCTGTCACGAAACAGATTAAAGTTGTTACTGTGTTTCTATTGCTCTGCTACGTACTAATTAGCGGGTGCCTCTTACTTCGCCAGTGAACCTCTTTGTAACATACAAAACCTCATTAATTGAATCCCTCATTAATTGCATAAGGATGCACGCGAAAGGTATACCCTGGGTAACTTGATGTTACAGTCTGTTTAATTATCGATATAACTGCTTAGTGACTTAATGAGTAGCTTTGTTTTTAGATTGGAGAAATAGGTCTTATCGGATTATACGTTGCTAACTTCGATGAGACTGCGCGGCGGAATGTACACCAATCAAGTAAGATTTAATACATATAGCTGATCACGCGGTTAACTATACAACGTTACTTCTGGGAGTGTTCTATATCAATCTAGTAGAAATCTTCTAAGATTGAATCAATATCTTAAGCTGATCATGTGTTTAACTTCCATGAAGCAGAACAATACAGACTTCATGCAACAAATTATTCCCTCCAGCTGGTTCAATAAACTCTCCCAGTTCGCGACTGACCTATACCGTACCCGTTGCAAAGTAATATTGGACTCGAACCTGCAGGCCGCAAAGGATTCGAGTCTGGACCCATCAGTTTTGTTCGATATGGTTATTTACACTAAAGACTGCTACTCTCAATTATTTTAACAGAGACGCTGTTTTATTCGCCGCCGCCAACAGCGGCACTAGTATATATGCAGGCATTGTAATATTCTCAGTGCTGGGTTTCATGGCCGGAAACCAAGGTAAAGATATCAGCGAAGTCGCAGATTCAGGTATGCAGAAAAATAATATATATATTTTTGGGTAACCAATATTTTTGTTAACATCATGCAAAAGATAATATATCAATTAATATGTTTTCATGCTAAAGGACTGGACATACCGTATGTTTTTTGTTCATTGCCTTTCGACATTTAACTGTGTCATTCATTACTTTATGTTTGTTTGATCAAAAATATTGCTTTATATAGTTAATGAAATTTTGCCTGTCTGTACGAAAATGCAATATGCTGAGTATTTTCCACCCACTGGTAATGCCGGGGTTTGTAAGTCATTGTTCGGTGCTGAACATTGGGCAGGTTTGGAAATTGTTTGTCTAGAATCGGGGTTCGGACAAGTGACCTCGACTCTAATCAGTAAATTGCTATTCTATATATCATGTTACTTGTCCCAATATGAGTGGGGCCCATCACTATCTGTTTTATTTATCCACGGCTTTAATATAAAAGAACATCCTCCTTCCGTAATACATTCAAAATAATACAGAGGGAAATCAATTCCATTTTCCAGAGTGAATAATAAATAGAAAACTGGCCAGCAAACAAGGAAGACGCATTAAACAGTTTGAAATTATTATTATTATTATTTACAGGTCCTGGCCTGGCGTTTGTGGCGTATCCCGAGGGGCTGGCTCAGATGCCTGGTGCCCCCATATGGTCCGTTATGTTCTTCTTTATGTTAATACTTCTAGGTATCGACAGCGAGGTGAGATATTCTTATTTCCTGTTTTAGGTATAGTTTATGGCATGACGTTAATAAGCCAACACTTTAGTGGCGTAGCCAGGGATGACCTTTGGTTGAAGGGGGTGTAAATTGGGAAACTGGGATCGTGCACGGGCAAAGAATGTTGCCGAACAAATGGGTATTGCAATCATACTCGGTGAAAGATTTCTACCGCAGAAAAATCCCATACAGGGTCGTTCATTGGTTGACTGGGGAAGTGAATGTCGAACGTAAACAGTGATGACAAATTGCACCCATAGGACCGTTCCCCTTACCCACCTCTCTCGTGGCTTCGCAACTAAGGTGTACCGGAATAAAGTGATACATATAACGGTTTCGATCCTCAGTGTTTTGAGAGGAGCGTCGATGAGATTCATGTCACACGTGTACGATACTGAAGATTCATAGGTATGCGAAAATCGTAAGTTGTGAGTTTCAGTTTACCACAAAGCTCGTTCGCGCCACATGAAAACGCATGTCGTGTTCTTTTATTAATGTGTTGTTCTTCTTACACGGTCGTTGTGAACAACGTGTATGAATATTCCAGAAGTTATAACTTGCTGAAAGCAAACTGACTTTAAATGTGGAAGGGATTTCCTTTACGGCAACCCACCCGTTTCCGCACTCATTTCTCGATATCCTTGGGGGAAAAAGTGTCACAGCATGTGTGAACCTAGTTTTTTTTTTTTTTTTTTAAATCTGTCTGGCGTTTCGTGATGGCCGATATTTTAAGTAACGTCATAATAAGAATTTATTCAAACTATTCGTCGACCTGTTTGTTTCCTTTAAAAGCTCGCAGAGACGGTACCTGGTGGGTAGCTTTTAGGTGAAAAGGCGGGAAGACGTACGGCGTGAAAAGTGGATTGTTGTGTAAATTTTGTCCCCAAATATGATAGATCTAATGCTATAGATAAACATTGGTCTCATGCATTAGAAATACAGATAATTAAGTTTGCACTGTGCTTGACTCTTGTTGATTGTTACGTCGGCGTTACAATGAGAATGAATATTTTAGGATTAGTCGTGTTAGTAATGTTTTGTTTATGTTCATGATAAAGCTTATTGTCATCTGCTTATGATTCCAACCTATTTGTAATCTCTTCATATTAGGTGATTCCGAAGAACCCTGTTCAGGGTTTGGGATGAGTCTCATTGTACTCACACTTAAAGCAATATTAACCCTCAAATATTTGAGGCGTCGCATTGATCAATTCTGATCACACTGCAGCTCTTCACAAAGTAAGCAAGCCTTCTTTTCTTGTGCCGTTTTTGTTTGCTCCTGTTGCGAGTAGCATTCATTAAAGGTGCGAGGAGCCCTCCCTCCCTCCTGTCTGACACTATATGGTCGGCGATCCACGATTCTCATATGAAATCACGTGACTGACTGTGTGAGTGGAATTGTTCTATGAACAATGAGGCGACATTTCGTGTGAGAATCGAAAAAATATATTGAAACGACGAAAGAAAAAAGAGGAAAGAAAGTAGATCAAGCTGGATGAGTATAAATGAAGTTTAAGGAAGGCTCTGTAGATATTAAACAGCGCGAATTATCGGAAGTCTTTACTTTGTTTGCCCGTTTTGTACTCGGGATAACGGTATAGGCTCAGTGTATTACGATATGTTAGGCCTATATATGCGTAGGCCTATGTTGTTATGCGTAACTTACCGAAGGGTACCGTAAGTAAGGTCAATGTGATCTTAGATTATGTTCTTCATACGGCGAACAAACTGCCTCATGAACATCGGTATAACAAAGTACAACCAGTTTAGCGCCCTCAGCGTTAGCTTCTCGTTAAACCATATGTAAGGGTATAGGCTGTCGTGCTGTTTAATAGCACCAGTTATGTCTTCGGTGCTGTGTTAGTTAATTCTGAATAATTTTGTTTGTCCGTTTTCCGTTTTCCTATTTTATTTTTTGTATTTATTATTATTATTATTTTCTTGGAGCATGTTGAGCCGGGACTTATACAGGCCGGCAGTAACCTGTACAGTTTATGTTATTTTCTCCTTCACCGTCTTACCCATTTTCACCTCATTGCCACCTCTGAGAGTTGAGTCAATAATTTATAAAGTACGGGGTAGCTGGTTTAACCATCAATAGTATCACACGCTTTCATGCTTTCGTATACAAGTTTGCTTTGTTAACGTACGTTAATTATCACAAGAGGCTAGTAACCACTGACCTATAAACATTGAGTACCTTTGTGTGCGGAAATGAAGAGGTCAACAGTATGGTGCAAACTGATTGTTCACGTCACTTAGCTAACAAATAAGCATAATAATAGTCTTGAACGACAATTTTTTTACGATGCTAACCAGTCAGGCATAGCTGTGAGGAAACCCAAACGGTTTGTTGACCTGCACTTCACCTAGGTTCAGTAATCCAGTTGAAGATTTTTATGCTAATCACTTTTGATCTGTTTTCTTCAAGTTGGACAGATTATTTTCAAAAATCTTTGATTGCTCCTGGATTAGAATCCTCTCTTTAGTTTGCCCGGCTAGGGCTTGAACACAACTTCCCATAAATCATCCCCTGTAATCTCACCGCCTTTTTTATACAGCGTATAGTATCGCATTATACACTGAAGATAATATTAAGACCTAACTATAAATTCATGCATGCAATATAATTTTATTTTATTTTATTTTTGTTTGTTTGTTTTTTTTGGCTGTCATAGCGCGTATAGTTCCCGACGCAACGGGAATCAAAATATATTCATCGTTTGAGCTCGTTTTACTCTCACTATGTTTCTTCATTGCATATAAACGTAGACATATCACTGGCGAAACCAAAAGCCTTAAAAGACCACCCTCTTCCCCTTGACCCACTCCCCGCTGTCTAGCCCTTTCTCCTTCCCCATCCCGTATTGTATAAAATAATTAAAAATGAGCTGAAAAAAAAAGAAAAAAGTTCATGTATCACGGTAATGCCCACTTCCCCCCTCACCCATCGCCTACCGCATACACAGAAATGTTGACTATATCGTACTTCCACCACCGTACAGTGGAATACACTACACTTAAAGAATTATCCATGCCCCCACCCCACCCCCCTCCCCTCCCAGCATGCCCTTCATAACTGCACCCAACCTCACGTTTGTGTTTTTGTTTTCATTTTTGTTCTGCATCTCGTTGAACGTATGCATGTCTGTTACCATGGTTATCAGAATGAAAGACTAAACTCAACATTGTACTATAGATATAGCCTCGTGATATTTTTCTGAACCACCTTTCAACTCATTAATCGATTGTTTTTCATTAATTTTAACCAACTGTTAGTTTGTCGGAGTAGAGGGTTTCGTCACCGCCATTGTTGATGTATTCCCCTACACATTTCGCCGAGGAAATAGGCGGGAAATCTTCGCCGCTTGCGTCTGCGCTTCTTACTGTGTCTTTGGCTTATGCATGACAACTTACGTAAGTATTAAAAGTATATACATATACAATAACAGGAATATTCGGGTGTCTGAAGTGGCTTGATTAACAAACTTACTTGATATTTTACGAAACAAAATGACTTGATATTGTATGCATCTTTAGGTCAAAATCCTATCCTGGTAGTATTTTGTCTGTGGAAGACATGAATTTTGCCAGTCTGGTCGTATTTTGTGATTGCATCTAATAGCAGCAAATAGAATTAAGGCACCACCGAAATTGAGTTGTGATTGTTTTTGGTATTCTGTATAATATTTAAATCCTTTATCCGTTATCCACAGGGAAAATAAGATTTAAAAGTATTTTTAAGAAATACTAAATATAGACTATATATACTGAAAGTTATGCAAAGAAGCCAGTGTATCACATTTCAAGGTCATATCCCACCAAAATTTGATCAACCCCCTGAAGAAATAAAACGCCTATCCAGTCAAAATAGGTTAAAATTCACTCGATCGTATCTCGAGTTATGGACAAATGATTAAGGTGGGGAGAGAGAGAGGGAGGGGGGGGGGGGTAGGGCCAACTGACAGTGTGGAATATTTTCTCTTTTAAGGTAAGAGTTCACGCAATCCAATTAAAAGTTAGTAGATGTTAATGGGGAATTGTAGACATTTGCTATTTCGTCTCTACCGAAACATGTCACTATTCCATGTTTTCATGGTATATTTCAACCTCCACATTGCTTCTAAAAGCATGGTTATTTTTTATACCGTTTAAAACCTTTTTCTAAACCATTCTCACGAAAGTCCTCAGTCGAGTAGCGGTTTTGTTCAAGCTTTACAGTCAGACTGATATCACCAGCAGTAAGATTTCAGTTGATCCCGCTAATACACCAACCCATCCTATAGATATTTGCGCTAATGACAGTTAATGTTCGACTACAAAAGTGCATTCGACTCTATAGCCACAACATGCATTTGGTCGTCTGGACACGTTTTTATTAAGAAACTTGGAAATTACATCAACAACAACACTAACAGAAAAGTTTTCATGTCACTGTCTGAAATGAAATTTGACTAATGGAATACATTGTTGTTGGATTAGAGTGCCGAACATCGCAAAGTTTGTCAAAATTAGCTCAAATGCCATTTGAAGATCTGAAGTTTCACCATATGGAAATTTATGGTTAAGTGATAAAATAAAGTTTAGGCAATGAATGTAGCGTCTTAAGGCTTTATATACCTCTAAGGTGGAGAGCTCAGATTCATCCGGATAGCAACGGTGTTATTATTGGCAGACTGAGAAATATTGAACCAGGAGAATTTTCGGATATGCCTTTCGGCAGCGAATTTAGTCGTAAATGTGTTTAAATTCCATTACCAATAACCCAAAGAGGATAAGGACATCAATGTTATCCTTCCAGGGTCCAAGTTCCTAGACGCTGAAGTTTCACAAATTTTCATTATTTTTTTTAAAGAAAAAGACTCGATGTAGGGTTGTTGATTGTGCAAAGAAAATCGTCGTGTGTACCCCCATTGGATATATCAACTATTTAGTAGTATATTATAATCCATCAGTTTATACCACAACTTTGACTCAATTGTCCGATCCAGTTGCTGAGGTAAACATTAATGTTGTTTTTAATCTCTCTCTCTCCGCAGGGTGGGATGTATATATTTCAGTTGTTTGATTACTACTCCGCGAGTGGTAGTACCCTTCTGTGGATAACAACATTCGAATGTATTGGGATCGGTTGGGTTTATGGTAAGTTGATCGACTAAATGACATTCTCCCCCGTTGTGGACTCACTCCAGGTGCCGGGTATGGTGCAAAACCTCGCCTTCGCATCCATGGAATGTTCGTTTTTTTTTATTTCTACATCCTGCCATCAGGCTCATGTTAACTGTTGGCTCTTTAAACCCTTTACAACATGTCCCTCTTCGGTTGTGTTGTTTTCCGCAGAGTGAGACATTGAACACGTTAATTTGGTAAGGTATGCATGCACTGTTGAATATGTATACTTTCTATCCGAAAGGTCTCAGACAGGAATGTTGCATGACAAAGACCTGTGTTCGAAATGCCATGGCTCGCTGGTATGGAACGCCAAAAAGGTTCTATAAATAAATTTAAATATGATGTTGTTAATTATTAAAGATATGTTCATAATCTAATGTTCATGTTTGATAAGATATGTCTATTATGTTACCGATACATAGTTGATCTAACATGTATGTTGTCGCTACTAAAAAAAAATAGTGACATGCACATGATACTGATTAGTCTGGAATTACAAAAGGGAGGGCACAGATTCCTGTCAGCAAAGGAAGACCGTTTACAAATTGTCTTCGTCGCTCCTCCCGAAAATACAGCTTGCCCGACATACCCCCTTCCCACCCCGGGGTTTCCACGCCTCCCCCTTTCCACTCCTCTCCACCCGCTCAGATTTATGAACGCTCATCTGTCTCTGCTTGTATGATATATGGAGTGTCGAATTCTCAGTTGAAAAGTCCTTACCTCGGAGGATTTGTGACGTCACTGAACGTCACTTACATATGTCTTTCGATAAATGATAACACAGATGCATTATATAGTGATACTGTAGAGTTGCATTAGACTGCATTTCATAAATTACCTTTTCTTGGTCCAAGGTTGGGTGAAAGAAAGCTTTTATGACAGACAACAAATAATATTTATTTCACCTTTTTTTGTTTGTTGCCCTTTTCCATCCAGGTGCGAATAACTTGTCGTCATCTTTCTATGAAATGAGTGGCTGGAAACTGTTGAACCCTTACCTGAACATATCCTGGAAGTTTCTTACCCCTCTGTTTACAGCGGTAAG
>KN888929.1:0-18641 GCA_000934455.1 Apostichopus parvimensis | reverse complement strand
GCTATGTCCGTTCTACGCTTCTGTACAATATCTATACAGATTGCGAAACTTAGGGATTTTCCAATATACGATCGGTATGTCCTTAGGTTATAGCAAGGAATTTCTCAAATTAACCAGATTACTGCAATATTGCAATCGTAAATAGTTTTTGATTTTTTTTTTGGCCGACTTTCTTGGAGAGGAGAACGGCGAGAATTTTAGCCACATGAATCTAGGATGTTGAGAGGGGCAAGGTTATACATGACCTAAAAGGGGAAGGGCCTACACTTCAAGGTAAACACTGACTTAACTATGTGTACAATATGTATTTATACAGGTTGCAACACTCCAAGGTAGGTAACATAATAGTCGAAATTACTATCTGTAACAAGATAACCATGAAATTAAAATTACCCTGGTTCGTTGTTGGAAACTCGTCACTAATATATTACAGCCCATCGAAAAGTAGATTTTATTCTTGTCCGACCTTGAACCAAAAATATGCTCGATATAGGATTTATCACATAAGCAAACATATTATGATAGATGCTTCCGCTCTCTGAATATTCAATATGCGAATCGACAGAATTCGAATCATCTTACAAACGTGTCATTAAATCGAAATTTTATCAAAATTGTGCCATTAGATCCGAAATTCTGTAAACTAATACACAGAAAATAAACAGAAAATGTGACGTATGAGAAATAGTTTGCGTGGTTTGCTAGAGTAAGGCTTAGGTATTAATCTTTACTAGTTTTGTTGTGCTACTACTTTTAAGTACGATTTTCAAACCTGCTATATATAACATTAACTGATCCACTTATTTTTCAGTAGCAACAGGTGCTGATTTTCTCTCTGTGAAGCGGTTGACAGACATTGTAGTCTCAATCCTGACTTACGTGTAGTGAACAATGTGGGCATGGTAACATGTCAACATGGTGAACTGCAGCAGGATTGCAAACCCATTCGCAAGGTAGTCTGTCATCACCGCTCCTCTTCTCTTCCTCTTCTTGATTTTTTTCTCGTCTCTTCGGTTTGATATTTTTATTTTATTGTGACATAAACTGAGCATATGATCAGCTCTTCACCTCAATTTGATACTTATCAAAGAATTCGAGTTCTCGCTTCCCGTAAATCCCTTTTTAATTACATGCAAGTCGAAGCACTGGGTAGAATAATCTACCATTATATATATGACCACAGGTATGGTCAATTCTGCACTCAGGGGGGGGGGGCGGCCTCGTGTACCCTGGCCTGGCTACGAGCCTCGGTGAATTGACTATCTACAGCTAGTGTGTGATGCGGAGTTATCATATCTAGGCCTAAGTGTATTTATTTCTGCTTTAATTTCAGAAATCATGTGAAAACTATAAATTGCACATGTTTGTCCATTTTTGAATGTGACTAACAGAAACATCGAAACATTTCCTATACTGCCGGTGGCGGAGCGTCCATACAGTCAGGGGGGCGGATGCCACCCCCTGACGGATTCAAATGGACTGCTGGCGCCCTTTTCAGCTTTTTACCACTTTTTACTTATTCGCGGTTATTGACTTTTTTATTGCGCTCTCATCTACCTTTTGACATTTGTCACATTTTGTTGGTGTAATTTGGCGATGACACCTATTTATTCTTCGTTTATCTGCAAATTAGCAAGGCCCGGAAGGGGTCATTTCCAGCGATCTAGGGAGTATCTTTACTCAAAAAATTTCTGTACGCTCCGCGCCAACCTATGGTGGCGCTCCGCTTAGATAGTGTCGAAAGCGCCCCTACAGACCATTCTCGACCCTCCTGACCAATTCCCCTTAGCTCCGCCACTGTATACTGCGAACTGTAATTGTCATATGTCTCACTATACCTATATATTGAGCAATGCAAGATGAGGGTAGTGCATGTTGGGCGTTCAATTCAAGGCCTAACTGAGGTCTCATACCAAGTTCAAGATTGAGGGCAGATTTTTCTTTGGCGAGCTAGGTTGACATTTTTCGGCGATCCACTCAGAACCCCTAAAAGTCTACTACTGTCATACAAAATCAACGCCGACAAACCCATGGACCGGAGACCGCCTGACGGGTTTTCTTTGGGAGGGGGACAGAAGGTACAGAGTACATAAACGGGACCTCGGGTCAATTGCGGACCCGGCAAAACAAGAAACTATGGGATAAATGATCCCCGTACCCGGCCTAGCTCTAGTCTCTTCACGCCTCTGCAAACACCATTTTCATGGCTAAGATGAAGAGCCTTTCGTAACCACAGTTCCAATTTTATTTACCAGGGCTTTTCATTTTAGTGAATCTTGGGCAGAGTTAGACCAATGGAACTCAACTCCCTGGTTAGACATGCTTCGTGGTCTTATACATGCGTGTGCATCATTCATGTTATGACAAAGAGTAGGAAGCGCCCTAGAAGTCTTATACATTCAAAATTTATCCAGTTCTGTAACTTTTTAGCAGGACCTGTACTTGAAATGTGCCAAAATGTCTTCAAATCTTAACATTCTTCTTGAGATGGGGTTTTCTGAGAACAGAGCGTGAGTATCTTGAAAGCATATTGAAAGCGTGAACGTAAGCTAAGGCTTCTTTACAGTACCGGTTATGCGAAATATTTATTCCACACTAATTTTTCAGTAGAGATAGCCAGCATGGCCTAATTAACATATATTTAAAGTCAGGGGAGAAATAATTGTCTTCAACTCTTGAGGCTAAATACTGGCCATAGCTGTGTCTGCTTGGAAAAAATGTAAGAACTATATTGATCTTGCAGGTAATATGGCTATGATTGTGAAGGATAACCAGCTGTATTACACTGTACCGTGTACGGCCATTAATACTAGTACTACTGTACATTAGGCTTCAGAGGGGACCATCGTTTAAACAGTGCATAAATGACTATGGGTAAATAAGGCGAAGTGAGGTAATTTTTTGTAATACCAAAAAAAAAGATGTATTCAAGGTTATCATTATTGCTCCAGGACATGCTTTTTTCTATTTTATTAATGGTCAGTCATAAATGCTTAAAACTTAGAAGGCATTTTACTGCCAGATATCGAATTGTCTTGTTGAAAGCTCTTAATAATCAGGAGAGAAAAGTGTTCCAGAAGGTGCTCTTGAAAACCTTAAGCTCTTGAAAACCTTAAGCTATTCATGGTGTTATTGTTTTTCACAGACTTTCCAACATTGAGGAAAATTTATGAGTGTGATCAGCGACAGCGGGGGAGGGGTCTAAGGGCAGGGGGTTTCCCCGGGCTCCCCTTTGGAAAAAATTTCGTACTTTTGACTGCCTAGATGCAAAATGGTGCATTCTTTTTCAGTTTCTCTGAGTAATTTTATATTGAGAATTTCATCATCATATATATATTATTGAACTCAACAAGCATGACAATTCTCAACAAAGACTTTTCTTGAATCGATGAAAGTAATCACTTGCTAACATAATTGAACATTTATATCGGAAATTGAAGCGCACTTCTCATTCTCTAGCTAGCGTGTGCGTAGGGGCACATATCGGTTAAACAGTGGATGCTAGACGAAACCAAAAATATTTTAATTATGCCGCTAACCTGATTTTAGACCTAGGTTTACAGTATATATGGATTTCCCTCCATGGTTGCACACACGGTTTATCGGAGATTGTTTGTGGATTGCGTGTGATAAAGTGCACATAGCGTGTGAGCGTGTAAAGGGCTGGAAATGCGTGTGTCACACGCCAAATGCGAGTGAGTTGGAATGTCTGTATTCATTATATTTGAATTAGCAATGAGTTGGAAATCCAGAACAGTGTAAAAACTTCCAGCCTCCACCAGGATTCAAACTCTGGCCTCCCACTTTATATGCAGATCGACACCCTAACCAACTAGGCTACTGGCACTAATATACATGTATTTGTGTATAAGTTCATGGTCAGTTTATCTCTGAAATAGGTGATTATAATGGTTTTTGACACTGACGTACTTGAGAACTCCTTAAATTTTCTGTTATTCATTATTCTATTGTTTGTTGTAGGAAAAGAGCACTGACAGCCACACAATACAAAGGAATTCAGGAGGCCATCGACTGGTAAGCAAAACCTCTATCAATAATATAATTAATTTCTATTAGGTCTATCAGGTTAATTTACCATAACATTCCACTGTAAACAATAACTTGGTGCAATGAGTGAGGTTAGAACATGATGGTAGCAGTTTGCAAGTACAGTACTTCTGTTAAAATTGATACTACTCTGCTAAGTAATTTTCTAACTGTAACAACATATATGTTGAAGTCATGTAATACATACAATCTGCAAATTGAAGAAGACATTTCATTTACATTATAACTGACTAAGTTGATGTTTCATTTCCAATGGAAACACATGACTTTGTTCTGGTGAATCAAAATTCCTTTCTTCTGATAGTTTTAATCCTCTATGTGTTGTCATATTCAGCGACAAGATACTGTACACACTATTTTGATATATGTAACCTGTGTTGGATACAAAACAATTTATTTATCTGCATTTTCATGAGGTGTTTGTAAAAAGAGTGAAAGTTTTGAATTGGTTTCAGTTGTTAGCTTGCTGGGTTGATCATGTTTGATAAAACTTGCAAGCCTCTTGGAAAACTCATGTAAAGAACTGTTTTGTAGTTGCTCTTGTGGGAATTATTCAAGTAATTATGCTCACTCCATCAGTAACTTTTACATATTTGACATTAATATCCACAATTATAGAGAATTATATTTCAATTAGACTTTAAATGTTCAACTTTCTTTCTCTCGTAGGATCGGTGCACATGAAAATGATCCAAGTATTGATGATCCGTTTGTAGAGCCTGAAGGGCACAAACTAAGTGATGATAGTTCTGCTGGTAATGGCAAATTTGTTCAGTCAAGTTTAAATTTCAATTTATTTAAACTTGAGAGACCACAAAATGAACACTTTATCAAATTCATTACAAGAAAGGTAGAAAGACTTCAATCTGAATAGAAAGAGCTGCTCTGTATTCATGAATGTTTTTTGTAATTCTCTACTAAAGAGTGATACCTCTGCTCCCAGATTGCTTCCAATCTGACAAAGCCTTGAAATTAGTTCTTAGTACTCTCAAGTTTCAAGCACATTGATATTGCCTCAACAGTTTGCATCGAAAGGCTAAAACTGATCAAATATATTATTATCTATCAAAAAAACTTCTGTGGCAAATCAAAGAAAGGATTAATTCAGCTACTCTTTTGTTTGATTTCGTTGCATACAGTAGATGGTGGTGGTAACAGCAGCTCAGAGGGACAACAGAGTACAAATGATCCTTCTCAGAGTGAAGCCAAGTCACTGAAATGTGATGAGTAAGTTATCGAATAATCCTATAATCAGGTTTGGTTGTAAGTCTGTAAACCACTTTAATATAAAGTGAAGACAAATTGTCTTACATCCTGGCTTTGACATCTTTACTGTCCTTCACCCCCATCCAACCACCCCCACCCCCTTCCCCACCCTTAGCTAGCTTGCTTGAAATGATTTTCTACTTAATGTACGATACCTCTTTGTACTCCGGAATGAAATTCTTCACAAATTATTGCAATGTCATAGTCATACCTAGTTGCATATTAAGGAGAATTTGTGAAATTTTATCCACTTGTTGGTAGGAAGAATAAGACTGAAAGTTCTATTTATTTTTAAACTGAATACAATTCATAATATGGCTTGAATGCAGATCATCAGAATAAAGATAAAATCCCAAAAGTATTGCGTAACTTCCAGAAAGCCCAAAAAATCCCCCTCCCCTCCTCCCAGCGTGACTGGACTTACTACTTTCAGCTAATTTTTGTGAAGAAAAAAAGTACCTGCAACTGTTTTATCAAATCTACTGTGAAACATAATTCTAAAGTAAAATACTAGCATGACCCATGATGGAATGCAAGCACACACCTGTACAACTTATCAAGAAATTGTTCACTATTGAAAAAAAATCGAAACTATTGAAACAAATCGATCACACTGCATCACATATTTCTTAACAAGTGATGTTGATAATAATAATGCACCTGTTCGATCTGGCTTATAATTTATAAGCTATTCTTAACATGCATAAAGAGTTAAAGATAACTGTTGTAGATTAGCAGCTACCTGTGCTACCAACATCTTAATAATGGTATTTCTGTTACAAAACCAACAAAGCCTAGTTACCATGATAAACTTGTAATTTCATAAATATTATGATCTTCTATGGCTGATAACCTTGTCTGTGCTCACATTTACAGCTGTGGTAAACTGATAAAGTCCACTGAAGAAGCTGAGGTAAGCAATTGTATGGGTAATGTTAAAAATTGGTGAAATTTTAGTGTGTGACTGAGAAAGTTGGGTGACATTTGGGGTGAGAAGTCGGGTGAAAGTTAATTGAAAATGGATGCGGTGGGTGAAATTTTGAGAACTTTAATTTTGTGACTGAAAAATCTGGCTTTTGCCATGGAAAATGACTTTGGCCCCTTGGTCATGTATCGCATGGACCGATAAACAATCATTAAAAGAACCAAAACATTAGCAAAACATTCAATGATGTAAGGTCAAATGCTCATTTTGAGTCAGCAGATGTTGGAATGGTTTCTCAAGAAAGGAATGTCATATTCATGATAGCTTCTTCATCTCCTTAAAACTCAGCTCCTCCCTATCAAAACCTGACTACATTTCTCCTCTCAAAGTTTGAATTTAATACTTGCCAGCTGTAGATGGAATGGGAATGGGTGTTGGGTGGGTTGGTGAGGAGTAGGTCCTGTGTTCCGTGCGAGCTGTATGAAGTATTCCTACCTTATACCCAATTGGTGATCTACTTAGTTTTCCATAAGTTCACTAATTTAGTGTGTGTTAAGAAAATGACATAGGAACACAACTTAATTGAATATCAATAGAAATTGGTAACAATATTTTTTTCTGCTGTTAGATCTGAAAGTTGAAAAGCACCAAATTATAAAAGTTTATTCATTCAATGTAGATGCATGCTGCAAGGACGAGCCATCAAAATTTTTCAGAATCGACAGAGGAGGTCAAACCACTCACTGAAGATGAGAGGAAGCAACAAATGGATAGGTATAGTTTTCTTTATGAATGAATGAGCTCAACTGTTATATTGACTCATTTGTGCCATAATTGTTCGATAATATTGCAATAGATTACATCTATAGATTGTTTGCTCCATGAAAACATCCAAGCTAATATATACTTTGAGATGGTGGGCTTTAAATCAAATATATTTCAATTATACTTTTTCACGGAGTTCTTTCATTCTGTGATCAGCAATCCAAGTCATCAGCAATCCGAGAAGTATTATATTTATTTTCTGTATTCCAAATCCGACCAAAATCCCACAGACGAGTTCTAGTTTTCACTCATTCTTTAATTAAAAATAGGTGAAAATTGTACAAAACCGGCCGTTAAGCTGTAACTAATGATAACCGTAGCCAATGATGAGAGTGAGTGCGATTTGTAAAAGGATATTAAGCTCTTATTACACCAGGGTAGATATTGAGAACCTGACAGATAATTTTACCTAGATTTCCTGATCAATTCTTTTTCAAAGTGGAAAGGCATCTGTTAAATGATATATTTTCTTCCATAAAAAGAGCATTTCAACATCATCGTTATAGTTTCCAAATATGCTAGAAACTCAAATAATGACCGCACTTGTTAATACTTCAACACTGAATTTCACAGCTACAACTCTGATCATTTCCTTCTCAGTGTGACGAGTGTGTCTCAGACAAATAAGTCATCGTGTATCAGGGAATTTATTTGGAGAGTCAAAAACCTGCTGGCAAGGTACTTTTGGAAAAGTTTTAGAACTTTCGAGCATACTAAATTTTGGTCGTAATTCTTTTGACCTTTGAAAGCTGAATGAGAGCACCTCTTTCATATGCCCATCAGTCCACCTATCATGACCATTTTGACCATTCTGACCGTAGATTACAAGAGAAGATCAAGCTGCGGCAACAGGAGAAGAAAGCGCTGGAAAAGAAAGAAGCTATAGAGAAAGAGAAACTACGACGTAAACAAGGCAAACAAATGACAAATATGAAGCAGCAGTGAGTGATTGTTTTATGTTCATCTTAATGGTGTACTCTCACTACAGACATATCAGTTGTGTGCTTGTGATGCAAAATGTATATAGGGTATTTCACTATGAGGTTTATCTAATACATTTAAGAGGTTTGTCTCTTTAATTCAGGATTGTTAACGCAGGAGTGTTAGCTCAGTGGTTAACACAGGTGCCTTTCAATCATAAGGTCCTGTGTTGGAGTCACTCCAAGATTAATGCAGTTACAGAGTTGTTGACAATTGACAATTCATAATCATGGACGTTAAATATGAATCTAAGAGACTGAATTCGGTCAGCTTGCAGGTTTTATAAGCAAATGAGGCTTCTTTGCGAGTTCCTGCTTGCAGGAGGATTTAAAAAGAAAAAATACATACAATTCTGTAGACTGTTAGGCACCTTCTTAATGTTTAATATACATTGGCATGGGTATATGTGTCTTAAGATAGATACTCAATTACTATGTGCTTGAGTAAAGTTATTAAAATATGATTGGTACTATAACACTGGTTTTAAATTCACTTGGAGCAGGTAAGCTTCTTGGTATTTTCACACTTAGTTTAGTCTTTGAGGCTCTAGTTAGTTTCAGTTGGGATGATTGCTTTCCTCATCCCCTTGTCAACAATCACAATTCCCTTCGTATGTGATAATATGATGGTTGATCTTACCAAACATTTTATCTACATATATATAACAATACAATTTACATGGATAATGTTTAATACCAAATGTTCACTGCATCACATTTCAACCCAAACGGGCTATTCTGGCAAATATTTATTTCATATTTAGAAAGTTGTTCCCGTGTCTTAATAATGCCAGACAGATGCATGAGTCACTTCATTCAATGTAAGTGTAATGTCACACAAGTTGCTTCGCTCATTCATCCTCGAGTCAACTGCACAGTCGCTGGTATAGACGATTTGAATTCCATCTTGTCCACATTGGTGCAAATCAGCTGGTAATTCACTTTGCATTTGTGATAACAAAAATCTGGAACTACACTGTTAGTCGGCATCTTTGATATATTTATTCAAATTAGGCTTGGCTCACAGACATCTGCTGCATGCCTGCATATCATTAGCATGTAAAGATATATGGAACACACTACCCGATTCTCTAGAGGTGAAGCACCTTTAATGACACTATTGTAACAAACTGACAATTTTGTGAATTGTTCGAGTCTTTACGATACAGTGAAGAAAATGTAATTGAATGCTGCATATTCTTGCCAGGTGTACTTTTCTAATCGTGTCACCAATTTGTATAAACCTCAATCTTCTCTGAACTTTGTTTAGGATGGAGACGGACGAACTGATGAAGATAGCTGAGCAAAAGAGGCGAGAGAAGTTGGAGGATAAATTAGCAAGGTAAAATTTTCATTTTGCTTTTAATGATTTCTTTGTGGAAAAATGTATAACATTTTTGAGAAGGAGAGAGATTGGATGTCTAGACTATTTAGGTAACTATGGTGCTTGCATAGGACTCGGAATGTAACATTTAACATGCAAAAATAGTCTTCTTTTTTTGTGTGGTTAATGATCAAAATGTAAGCATAGTTCATTGTGCAATATAATATCCCATGGTTTGAATTTAAAATGATAAAAGTGAAGATTTCTGGCTGCCACTCCTGTGATCCGACCTTGCTGCTGTTCCTAAGTGTCACAGGAAACAAACTGTTATGGGTTGATTTATACAATGAAATTGATTCACCGAGGTGGTACGTATGTCACAGGTGCGGATTAACTTGGTATTGATTTCAGGAAAAAGGTCAAAGATCAAATCGCTCAAGACAAAGCAGACAGGGCGGCCAGATTTGGAAAGACTGCAGGAACTGGTGATTCTACCGTAGCAACAGACGCCGCAGTGTCTCAACAGCGAAAGGAACCAGCACCCCCTGCTGCAAAGAAGGAATACAATGAAGCAAGAATACAGGTAAAGAAAAGGCAAAGTCATAGCTGGAGGGTGCTAACTATAGAAACCCACTTACCCTCCACTGCACCCCTTGTTAGGAGAGCAAATATTTGCGAGCCATTCCTTGTCACTTAAAATCTGGAAGCTCTTCTTAATATTCGTAATTTTGTTCTGCTTCAACTCTGAATACAAGGCAATGTCATAACATATTCTATAGTAGCATAAATGAGCTTTCACTTTCTTGAAGAAAGGTCACCGTTGTGCTGGAGCAGCTAAGGTTGTTCCAATAGTTTAGAGCCATTGACAAATGTAAGTTTAATAAATGCCTAATAGGTTATGTGGATCACTAAAACAATTGACATATGATTGGTCAGTCTTTGCAAGTAGACATGATTAGGGGGTTGTTATAGTATATTCAATAAGCAAACTGACTTCCTGAGGTATTTGTTTTAAAGGATTCCGCACTCAAAATCTACAACACCAGCCAGTTAAACATTGTGATTTTGATTTGAGGAGGCAAACAATATAACTTTCCAGCAAATGGATCCTTAATACATTTCATACCACACGAACAAGTATTCGAATGCTTTTCCAAAAAAAGGGGCACTTTTTAACTACAAAAGTTGAAAAAGTGTACTTTTTTTTAACAAAATGGGCATTTTTCAGGTTTTTCACAAAATTGGAAAGGATTATGGGGTAGGGGAAGTGGAATAGAGGTAGTGGGGAGCCTGTCTCCCTGGCTTCTCTTCCCATGGAGCCATATTGAAACACATTTTCTTCTGAATTGATTTGTTCTTTAAAGTCATTTAAAAGTGGATGAGAGCCATTGTGCTGCATATAACAGCAGCAGTTGTGCATGATATACTACTCTACCAAGCATATGTTTAAAGAGATCTGGTTATAGTACACCTGCAAGAAGTTCTTGATATTGTTTAATTTTAATTTTAATCTATCACCTCGAGTATTTGCACGTCTCATTTTCTTGTGGCAGATAAGACTAACTGATGGAACAACGCTAAAACAGACATTCTCAGCTGACGAACAGTTATCTGCAATCAGGCTATACGTAGAGATGAATCGAAGCGATGGTATAGGTCCGTTTACTTTTATGACAACATTTCCAAGGAAAGTGTTTACTTCAGAAGACATGGAAACTCCACTGAAGGAACTTGGTAAAGCTGAAATTTTGTTGTTGTTGTCTTTTTGGATTTAGATTAAAGTAGTAATTTTGTCTTCTGTTAACACATATTATTAAATGGCAGAAAAGAAGCTTATCATTGCAAAGGCAAATATATATCATTGATGGATACATATATATATATATATCTATCTATATATATATATATATGTATATAAATATATATGTTTATTTTGGTATGGAATTTAAATATTGTTTGTACATTATGCTCACAATTTGATGGCTAACAGATCACTAATTACCTGGTCTCTTTGTTCAAGTTTTTTGTTTAAGTCTGTGTCACTCACTGTGTTGAATTTTCATCTTTCTGCCTTTTATTTCAGGACTCATTCCTTCTGCTGTCCTTGTTACCAAACCATTATAATAGAGGGTGAAAATGGAGATGCTTCCAGGATATAAGATTCCTTCTAGCTGTCCTTGTTGCCAAACCATTTTAGTAGAGGGTAAAATAAAGACACTGAGGGCAATTGAGGGAAAAAACGAAGACACTTTGAGGACATGATTGCATAATCTGATAACCGAGTATTACAGTGAATTCGCAAAGTTTTTTGACTGGGAGGAAGCTGACCTTACCGGGAATAAACAAGAATCGAAAGGAAAGAGAAAAACGTGATAAGGATGACTTTAAGCAGAATTTTAGTCTAGATATAAATTGTAGTCCAATACAAAATGAAAATGTGAGTGTAAGTAATGCTTCTCTCTCTATTTCAGTTCTCATCATAACAATATGCTAAATATCCAGAATTCTGTTATCTTGTGGGGTAAGGTAGGATTCACCAAAAGTGTGCTAAACCTGAAGAAGGTGATTGCATGAACCTCAGCAATCTCACTTTGTTCATTTATTCCAAATTTCCACACATGTTAATGGGGGTGGCCACTGGCCTGACATGAAAATGGAGGATATGTCCATGACTAGAGCAGATACATGATGACATGGGCTGCTAATCATGAACCATGTTTAAATACTGGTGGGCAAGAACCTATAATTTCTGACCATGTTTTGTGGTAGGCCAGACAAATAATTTGGGGGACCACAGCCTCATGATTTATGTTAACATATTTGTGAACATGTTTGACCTAAACGATTAATCACTACCAATATATGTGTGTGGGAAAACTGGAGAAAAAAAAGTGGGATTGTAACTGGTCTTAAAATAAAATTTAAAGAATTGTCTCAGTTTTAATAAATTTTGAGTACATTTAAGAAGATACAGTATTGCAGGTAATATGCATTTTAAGATTTGATAAATTTCGAATAACATCATAAGACAGTTTGGTGTTATAGTAACCTTTACAGTGATTACATCCCAACAGAAACTGCTACCACTTTCATTTTTTGTTTGTTTTGTATTCACTATTATAAAAGCAATTTTTATAATGCTTAAAAGAAGCGTAGAGAAACGGAAATAAATTATAAAACAAACCTGCATAATGATTGCACATGTATTTTTTAGTTTCTGCTCAACTTGTTACATTGTCTCTTATGCTAATGCCCTGCTACATAGTATAGTCATGTATATAATATGGAACGGTAGTGTCTGAACACACGGTCACTTCAAAACAGCTTTTGAGTTGCCTTACTAACGTTTTGGCAATATTTAACTTTCATATAATAACCGAGTATTATTACGAATAAGATTCCAACCAATCAAGCCATCCTCCTATTAGATTTTTCCGACAATTGATAATATTCAACTATCAAAAGCAGACAGTCATAAATAAATAATTTCTAGGCTTGTACTTCTAAGGGTACAAACATATGGACAATGCAGCACTAAAAAACACTAGCACCTTTGATTTTCTTCTTGGATACCAAAGAACACCTTACAATGTTATACATTGCAGTAACTTGCATATATCAATGAACCCACAGTAATTCTAGCAGCATTTTTATGGAGAGTGATTACTGGTTGTTGATGATGAAACAACTCTTTCCACTAATCTAACTAGTCTACACTGACGTTTGCCATGTCGTCTTCACATGCAAACGAGCAAGTTTATCACAACCTTTGTGCACTCAAATTTTGTTCATTCTTCTCATCACTTTATATAATATTCGGAATGCCTCACAAACTTGATGGGAATTGCATCACCTTCCAAAGCTGAACGAAGGCGTAGTTATATCCAAGAAACAAACTGGCACAGAGAGGAACCTGTTTATGTATACTACCAATACTGCTCATACTGGCCTCACCTTAGCTGCAAAAGTGAATTACAAGTTTTGAGTAAAGTAACATTTCTTAACTCAAATATTAGATCAATACATGACCTTTTCATCCCCTCCAGAGTTGATTATGTGTAATAAAACAAAAAGGGGGCAGTGTGTTGGTTTTCTGTCAGTGCAGTTGTTGTTCATATCAGAATAGGCAAACCAACATTAATAACAGAGTTAAACAGACATGAACACTCCATCTCATATGGTCTTAGGCTCTTCCTTGAAGTTAAATTCATAATTGTTTCCGGAACTCTCTTGAGATTCTTGTCACTGTGATGTCCAATAGTAGATCCAAAAGAACAGAACTGTGTTCAGCTTTGCAGCCTTGAGATAAGTTCTGTGACTGGTCAGCAGAGACTTGGCAACTGCAAGGGTTTGACATTACCTGTCATGCAACATCAAAGCAACATAAGGATGACACACTTGCATAAAGTAGGCCTTTCTGTGATGTTAAAGGACAGAAGTGTAACGAATATGCATCCTGCTGATAGCTTCGACACTCTTCACCACTTTCAGCCTCCAGCTAAGCGTACCCCTTTCGCGAATAGCTGTTTTCATGTATGGTACATCCGCTGCACACATTCGGTCAATGTTGACATGAATCTTGCTAGTATACTGTGGTACTTGGGATTTCTGTAAAACAAAAACGAATCCGATTTTTTTTTGTGGGAACATCAAAACAATTGCAAATAGGTGTGAGAATACTTCGGCACACAGAGTAGATATGACATTGTGAGATAAATGTTCCTTCTGGAAAAAGTACAGATTGCATACCTTAAGAATTTAATGCACAAGAAACGACATTTCTTTAACATCTCCTTCAAAGCAAGTTCACACTTTCTTAAGTAAACATGCAAGCACAAACCAGCTACAAGCTGACTTATGTCTTGCCCATTTTGTTATTTTATTTTATAGAGAACTGTTGACCTCAAGTGACAGTTCAACAGCATCGAAACCACCGAGTTAAAGTAAAGTACAAAGGAATAATGGAATAGTGTGTTTTTGAGTATAATATGGTATAAGGATACCATTGTATGATAGCTAACGAAACGGAAACCATCACACTATACAATACAGCAGATTTTGTGAATGAAAAGCTCATGGACTAAATCTTGTATGTGAACATAAGGACCTACAACTGCATGAACTGCCTGTCTGTTTAATACTTGGTTCATCGTATGTGGGTAGGGGTTTAATGTTACATTCAGACACTTGTTCTGTTCAACTTACCTTTGAAATCCTTCAACTCTCGCACTACAGGACGTATACAACTTCAAGAATTGGGACATTTGTTCTGACGACCAGTGGGCTTGTTTGCAAGGTTCAGTAATCTGAAGATAGAAATGTTACATGTGGATTAACCAATTATGGATCCTGGATTACCTGAATCTTATATCAAACCATTAGATAAGATAAGGTATAGATCAACTTTATTCAGCCCCACAAAGGGTAATTGAATTATTGGTATAATATCAGACACCAATCACTAATCAAATTTTTAGTTCTATAAGTTTGAAATTTAAATTCATGCACAGGTACAGCACATACTGGGACACACAGCAATTTACAGTATCCTTATTTTCACAATTATGAAATGCTTCGTTCTACGTATGAACCATTGCAGTATCAAACTACTCTACAGTATAGACGGTAGATGCAGTCCTGACATATTCCAATTCTTACTGAATACATGCACCATAATCTTGTCTGTTATCTGCGAGCAGTGAACCCTCAAAACACCCACTTCTCCTATTGGCTGTTTCTATTAAATTAATTAATCCAATGGGTATTTTCTTAACTAATACTAAACAGGCCTCATGTGATAGTGGATATGAAAAAGCCGGCACTCGAAACTGCATTCTACAGAACGTTTATCAACAAAACAAGAACGCTTGAAAGTTGTTAATATTCATCACCAAATGCACGATTTAAGCGAAAGTTTCTGCAGGGTCACAAAGTATCCAGAAACATTTTCATGCATGGGAAATTAAGGCGATAAAACTCACTTTTTCGACAACATCTATGAAGAAGTCCTTAAGGTCTTTGGAATGTATCATATCAACAGCGATACTGATGATTGCCCGTGACAGATTCTGAAAATCGACAAATTAAATGACTTATTGTAAACACTCTTTAAAAAGAGGAGCAGTTTGCTAACAATTCTGACACCAATACTTTTCCAACTTATTGCAGTTTGTTCATGATTAGGCCAAGTAAGAAAGGTCATCATCTCTAAATGACAGCTGTGGCTACTACTGCTCCTCGACTGTAACTGTACAATGGGAACCTCAAACTTTATCTGCAGTAACAATGGTCACTTAAATTCAAGGTTTTCTGCTGTTTTCTTTGCTACATGGTTATAACATTAACCATGAACAGCATAATGTAGGTTTGATCTGAGAGACTCTTTGGTACCCTCCCTCAAACTTCAATAATGAAAATAAATGTAATTGTCATATCTTATGGTCCACAGAATAGGACAGAAAATTAAAAATTACCTGCAAATATTCTAGGTAGATAATAATAAAATTACCGATAGAGAAAGAGAAAACGGTTACCTTGAAATTATTTTCCACATTAGATGTGATACCGGGTGATTGCTGTCCCTTCAATGAGTTGAACATGAGGCTGCAGGGTCAGAGAGAAATGATGTTGTGATGACATAAAATGACAAACTGTTAGGATTTTAGTACGTGTTTAGAGCAAGAGTATGAACTCTGAAGCAGATTTCATTACCTGGATGCCAGGTATGTTTCATTGAAGACATAAAGAGCCCCTTCACAGAACAAAACTGAACTGAATTTGACCAAAGTATGCTCACCAAAAGAATATTATAGCATTGGAAAATTCACAGATTAATTGTACCTTTAGGTTTTGATTTATCATGTTTAAAAGGTTTTCAGACTTTGATGCCTGTTGACCTCATGTGACCTTTGACCTCCACCAATTCCAATAGGATTCTTGTACTTAACAAGCTGAATCTGCATACCACGTATGAAGTTCAACAAAGATGTACTGTTGGAGTTATAGTGTTTACAAAGTTGTCAGACATTGACCTCTGTTGACCATAAATGACCACTGAACTTCACAGAAACAATAGGTTTTTTGTACCCAATAAGACGGATGCATAAACCAAGTAAGAAGTTAATCCACCATTGGCTTTTTACAAGCAAGTGTCACATACATATACACACACACACGCCATCACAATTGCATAGATTCCTTTTTCCTACGGCAAGGAATCAAATAACTTTAAAATCGTTGACACAAATAAATGACACTGCAAGCTCTCTACTCTACATGAGTCTTTGCTTTTTCTTTTTCGTATTGTTCACTTTAATTTTACAGTAGAACAGATTTTGAAAATTCGTTGGAACCTTTTATGCTGGTCACTGGCATCTTTATCATTAGCGAGAAACTTCAATTCTCTCAATTCTTGGAGAAATTGGCGATCAAAATCAGCATCCAGATCCTCCTTTCTTGGATCTAAACACAAATGAAGATGATATCATAAATTTAATATCTATATCATAAACCACATAATATTTATATTTATACATAAAATATTGTATCAACAACAATATATATTTTTTAGGAGAAAAAAGAAACTGATCATCAAATATTTCATAGTTATGGATATCTCTGGGAGCAACATTAAACTGAAATCATAGAAGCGGGACCTTGATACCTCAAC
The DNA here is from genome assembly GCA_000934455.1 of Apostichopus parvimensis. NCBI lineage: Eukaryota > Metazoa > Echinodermata > Holothuroidea > Aspidochirotida > Stichopodidae > Apostichopus > Apostichopus parvimensis. Next base: position 1,584 of record KN888929.1, on the reverse strand, counting down.
TGACCCCCACTTTGTACAATTAGTTAGTATTCCCTGGACAAAGCTTACCATAATATGAATTTTAAATTGATCAAGCAAAAATGAAGCAAATAGTAATGGGTGATTCTGTATCGATGCAGACAAAGATGTCACTCTTTGAGTTCGACATAATGAGGATGCTAACTAGTAGATTTGAGAATTACAACTTGATCAGCAAAAATATAAAGTATTTTTATGCAACAGCTTGTTGCTGTTGAGTTGAAAACTGGAAAAAAAAAGAGAGAGAAATACTCATACCATTGGATCCTATCGTCCAATTGTCAATCATTCTGTCTGCACAATAACAAAAATCATCAAAGGTCAGATACTGTAATTTTTTCTTGCTGGTCTCGAATCGATTGTTGGCAAAGAAGACGATGGCAGCATACTTTCTGGGGGTGTGTCAAGAGAATGGTTGATAATGTGACCCTCATGTCAAAAATAAAATTGTAACACACCGCTAACGGATATGAAAATGTTTGTCCAATGTTTGGTTTGAGACATTTCTTGTGACTCTTTAACGCAATGAAAATGTCATATTGTGGTAGTTGTTCAAGCACACATGCATGGGCAAGGAGGTGAATGGATTGAGGGAACGGGTGGAGGGAAGTGGGTTGGAAGGGGGTTTGGTTAGTGCAGGACACTGGGTGCAACAAGGAGTATTAACTACTTACCGGGCTAAAGGCTCGGAGATCAAAAAGTTCTTCTGAATGTTTTTGACGATGGGTCCCTGCATGTCCTCCACAGTCTTGAAAACTCTCTTGAAGTTATCATACTGGTACGAAAGAAGACAAGGATAATATGGGTAGAAGGCAGCCGTGTAGCGAATCAAATGCTAAATTGTGAGAGGTACAGTACATCCAAATGTAAGTATCAGGATATATTAAACCACCCACACCTAGTACTAATGCTGCATAAAGTTTTAAATCTAGAAATGCTCTCTGGCTAGTAATATTCGCTTTAGTTTGGGCAATACCTAATGTACTTAAAAATTTAAACAAAGAAATGTTACAAAACAATGAAATCTAATGTTCTGTAGGCATATTTCTCCATTGATCACTCTATAGTTATTGTACATATTAAATTTCTATGCAGCACCTAAACTCTGATTTATACATAAAGACCAGTGGCGGAGCGTCCATACAGTCACTGACGGACTCAAATGGACTGCTGGCGCCCTTTTCAGCTTTTTACCACTTTTAACTTATTCGCGATTATTGACATTTTTACTGCGCTCTCATCTACCTATTGACATTTGTCACATTTTTTTGGTGTAATTTTCTGACAAAATGCTCTAACGGCTATTTATTCTTCTTTTATCTGCAAATTAGCAAGGCCCGGAAAGGGTCATTTCCGGCGATCTAGGTAGTATCTTTACTCAAAAAAAATCACTACGCTCCGCGCCAACCTGTGGTTACGCTCCGCTTAGATCTTTATTGTCGAAAGCGCCCCTACAGACGATTCTCGCCCCCTCTGACCAATACCCCTAGCTCCGCCACTGTCCCTCCCTCCTCTTTCCTTCCAAACAATCAACCCACCCAACCAAATCTCTCCCAGGGCTCTTTC
>KN888928.1:2993-20975 GCA_000934455.1 Apostichopus parvimensis | reverse complement strand
AAACAACACTGGCTATACGTTTATACTACAGTATATCCAATAGAGTCACCAACACTGGCTATACTTATATATTACAGTATATCCAATATCTGAGTCAACAACACTGGCTATACATACTACAGTATATCGAATGGAGTGTCTAACACTGGCAATACTTATGTACTACAGTATATTCAATAGAGTCACCAACACTGGCTATACATATATACTACAGTATATCCAATATCTGAGTCAACAACACTTGCTATATACATATGTACTACAGTATATCCAATATCTGAGTCAACAACACTTGCTATATACATATGTACTACAGTATATCCAATAGAGTCACCAACACTGACTTTACTTATGTACTACAGTATATCCAATAGAGTCACCTACACTGGCTATACATATATACTACAGTATATCCAATATCTGAGTCAACAACACTAGCTATACATATATACTACAGTATATCGAATGGAGTCTCTAACACTGGCTATACATGTATGCTACAGTATATCAATTTGAAAAACTCTCATCAGTTTAATAAATTAGCATGATTTAGTCAGTGCTCATTTCAAGCAATAAAAGTAAACACATGAAGTTTTGAATTTCTTACCTGGAAGGTGTATATGAAATGTATCTGGCAACAAAATATTGATAGTCATATCATATTCATATTAAAAATTTTTAGGATGGCATCTAGCTGGTGTTCTTGGATTGATAAATTACAAATTTCAACTTGAGTACATATTTGGTAGGTTTGGAAAATTGTTGGCTAAATGCCATATGTTGCTTGTATACGGTTGGATAAACGGTTTTTGTGTGGCAGTATAATGTATTCCTTTCAGAGACTGGCTCATTCAGTTTATGTTTTAGTTGTTGTAATTTTCGTGATATAAGACAAGCTACTAATACTTCAACCTGAGGTGGTATGACTCTGGTATAAATATCAGTTTCAGAATTTGTTCAGTTGATTTCTAGTTAAATCACTTAATCTGTGACTTTCACTGCAACTTTCACTTTCCTCATTGACTGATACAAAGCGAAAGAAAATGGAATAAAAGACCAAATACGGACAAAGGCAATGTGAATTGCTGTTTTGACATAGACAATGACTGTTGCAGGCGAACCAACATTATAAAGGTGAAAGGATTGTGTGTGGCGTAGTCACAAGAGATCAGTAAACTGTAAGGTAAAGTTGAAATTGAAAAGTGAGATATATACTTATCTTAAATCTTTTGACATTTTGAGCCTTAATGTATTTAGCAAGATGATAACTTCAGCTCTGCTAATGTATTTTACTTTTCTTCTACCAGCATTTTTGCTGGTTGATGCTTCTGATAATGGAACTGTTTCTACAATACTGGCTGATTCGTGTAACTGGGAACAGCATTGTTCCGAGTGTCAACTTGAAACTTTACCGAATGGAAAATATCTGGATTGTAGTAAACTGATGCTAACAAACATTTCTGTAGAAGGCAATTGCTCATTGATGTTGTTAAATCTCTCTTCAAATTTGTTGAAAGATGTACCACAGTTAGGTACCTCATTAAAGGTAGAATGGATGGACTTATCTCACAATAATATAAAAGTTCTACGGACAAGTACTTTGCAACATCAAGGATTAAAGGTTTTGTTATTAAATCATAATCGGATCTTAAATATTCGAAGTTTTATATCAGTAAGTGATGTTTTATTGGATCTTCAGATAATGGAATTGTCAGATAATCCTCTAGGATATGTCCAGAACTTTGGTGACTTTAAATGGCTTCACCTTTCATCAATTAACAAGAACTATAGTGAAAGAAGTGAGTGTGGAAATGCAAGCTACAGTAAGACAATCTACAGGTCAGGCAACAGTAGTCAAGTCTGTAGCCCTTGTGATTATTATTATCCTTCTAACTTGGAACATATCTGTGAATATTATGAATTCATTATTCAATGTGTTGATAATGGCAGCCATCCATTTGCATGGCTTAATGATTCCACTGTTTGTCCAGTGTCCCAAGAGCCTGAGAATTTTAGAGGAAGAGGGAGTTTGTTTTGCAAGTTGAATTCAACAATAACTTCTGAACCATCGCTAGAAGTTTCAATCCTATCAACGAATAAAGAAAGTCACTCTGAAATCGCCTACACTACTTCTAGTGATTCATCTGGGGAAGACAATGAAAATGGAACAACCCCTGTCTCCTTTACAGATCCATTGTATATAGGCTTCATATTAACTGGTATTGTGGTAACAGCTTTGATATGTGCAACTCTTTACCGGGGATGGCAATACTGTAAACAAAGAAGAATTCACAAAAGGTATGACAAATGGCTGGCTGTTTATACTCCTAAGAATAGAAGTCCTGATGTAGTTCCAAGAACATACGTTTCACACCGTTTTGGTGATCTCACATCCCCAGGAGACCAGGAAGATGTTGCCACTGATGTTGAATTGACACCTTTGGCTCAACCCTAGAATCTTGCAACAGATAGTAGGACACTAAAGAACTCGATACATAAATGCTTAGATACAAATAGTAAAGAATTAAAATAGCAGGTAAAACAGATGGCAGTTATTTAGTTTACTTCTGAAAAGAATGACAACGTCTTGTTTGATCCAATGTTGCATTCACTAATTGCACTTGGTTCAAAGTCAAAGTAAATTAATTTTAATAGCTCAGAACGAGCAAAACATTTTTATTTCCACTTTGAATATTCTTAACCTCCAACAGTTATGTAGTTATTCCATCTACGACCCATCTGGCCATGGTTCATTTTTCACTATTCCCAAACCAACCTTCCATGCTAGTGACACATGATAGACGAAGCAATCTCCACAATTTGAATTCTTAAGTGTTGGGTATCTTTTGCACAAAGTTAGCTGTTTGAGTGCTCCACTGTTGACCACCTCAACAGATCATGTGACAAATACTATTAGCACTGCTTGTAGGAGTACTTTTACAACTTACCTCCTGTAGCACCTTCAAAAGCATTGTCTCTTTGCCAGGGTTTGTTCATAATATGAAATTGAGTACTCATAATGGGGAAGGCAACCAAACAAACAAAAATAACCACTCAAGTTCAAAGCTGTCAGTCATTATGTTTGAAGAAGATCGAAATAGCCAGTGGTTATATTGTCATCAATAGATTCAAAAATCTTATAGATGTTAATGTATACCCACTAACTGTCAACACAACCCTGTTTTACAGTCTTCCCCTTTAATGCTTAGAGATTGCCTCTCACAGGGACGGTTCATTTCCGCAAGTGCAACCGGCCTCGTGGAGTTACTGTGAACTATTGACTATGCGGGACACAATCATCGACATGAATTTTGAAAATGACCCCGATAATGAATGGTCATTAAAACATTATGAGTCAAAATGAGTTAAAAATGTTCAAAAATTTGTCGATTGCATAGGGAATGGTAGCCTATATAGGTGCAGGTGCATATGCCAACCATCTATTTTAGAAGTGGCAGAGAGGATTTTGACTTCCAAAATAACCTTACAACACTAGCCACTTTGATTGGCCTATATATGTGACATATAGTGTGTGGATGGTTACAGCTTCCATGACTAATATATAATTATTTAATAATTAATTAATACTAAGCTTTAATTTGGAATAGTCAGTGGTATATTTGTAGTCTTGTGTAGAGTGGACTGAGTAGTTGATGATGAAAATAGTGAGAGATCCTGACTTGAAGATGAACAATAGAGAAAACAGCAATATTAGACAAACGACACAAAAATATTGAAAATAAAACAAGGTATGAGAAAAATAATTTATTTAAAAGTTGGTTATTAATCGAATACCATTCGCTGCTTCATGTGAGCACTGAATATTTCTGACCTGAGAAAAACTGAATGACCTGTAATCAAATATAAATCTGATCTACGGAGGTCCATGGCAACTATAAACCTAAAAGTAAGTACTTAGTTTTAAATGAAAGTGCACGCCGAGCAATCAATCATTAAGCTTTCCGCACTAAAGGGCACAGATTGTGGCATCGGTGATTGTTTAGTGTGAGTTTGCACAGTAACATTTTGATTGCTTTGGAATTGTCATCGAAGAAGGACTAATAAAACGATAATAGATATTTTTAAATTTTAAAACAAGATGAGTTAAAATATATCACACCAATTCAAAATTTTGCTGTTACTGCAAAGGCTTATAATTACGGGCTAAAAATTGATTCTACTGGACATGAGAGCATGGATGTGAACTGAAAAAGGTGGCTAAAATCAACGATCATAACGGCTTGATAAACAAGTCTCCTTTCAACCTCATTTGCTCTAGATAATATTGGACTTGACCTCAAACCCAAGTCTATTGATAATATTTTTTATTTCTTTGAGGGTCTTTCCAAAGATGGATAGATTGTTTATAATATGGGAGGATGCACAGGAATCCATGCACTTATCGTACCGTTTTAGTCTTCTTCTTCATTTCCAAGTATGAATATAAAAAAATAACAGCATCAGAAAACTTCCAGCTAAATCTACATAAACTGGTGATAATCTTTTAGACTGTTTGCCTGCCCTTAAGGTTGTATACACAGAAAGCCATTTGTCATACCGATTAGATCTTTGGCTCCTTTGGTAACATTTCCAAACAGTTAAGATCAACAGGAAAAGCATCAGAAAACTTCCAGCTAGAGAGAAATAAACTGGTAACCTATCAAGTGGTTTGGTTTTCGTTGTAGTTGACATGTGTTCTGTTGAGGTGGTCATTGGTGAAGTATTTGTGGTAGACACATTCCTGTTACATTCTAACATTGGTCTATTCACATCTTCCCTGCTACAGTTTCTCTCAATAGTGTCTCCAACAAGGCATTCAACAAAAAGATGATCAAATTCACAATGATTTTGAAGGAAGGCCTCAATACAAGGAAGACAGCAGTTTAGTGAATTAAGGAGAAAAATTACACTTTCTTTCCCAAGGTCACAGGTAGATATATTCATATTTGCATGATTGCTGTTGTTCCGTAGATCCAGCAATTTAAGATGATGTAAGCTCTTCCAGTCAGAGACCTCAAAAGAGCTGGTTGCCAATTGATTGTTTGACAGAATGAAAATAGAAAGATTTGGCAGAAAGTGACCTAGATGTTGTGTTTCCATTCTAAGAAGTATATTGTGGCTTAAGTCTATCACCTTCAAGGTATGACTACTCAGTCTTTCAATATTCTCTGCATTGAAGAACTTGATCTGATTATGAGACAAGTCAATCCATTCTATTACCAGACACCCAGAGATATTTGGAGGTTTTGACAATCTGTTATGAGAAAGATTCAAACCAATGATGGAATATCCTCCATTAACAGTCACCTGTTCTAAACTCTTATTGCTACAATCCAAGATGGTTCCATTACACATGTCACACATTAAGCAATGAATGTCACCCGGTTCATTCCAGTAGCAATGAGAGTCTGATCCATATGCAGCAAGAAGTCCAGCATAATTAAAAATCAACAAACAGCAATAAAACAAAAAGTTTTCTCTTTTCCAAAGGAACTCCATATTCACTATTACTTCAAGAAATATTAATTATTTTGAATAATTATGAAGGACATTCTTCATCACTTTAGATAAAAGACATACACACACTATATCCACTGTCTGATATAACTATCACAAGGTAATGAATACCACTAAGTATGAATTTCTCTCTTCATGTTTCTTCCCTCAAAAACTGAAGACAACAATAGCACAGTAAATGAATATTTCAAGACTGAGACAATGCTTATAAAATACAAGGAAATTTGTATAAAAACATACGCACAGTATCCACTGTCTGATAAAACAGTCAGCAGCTAATTAACTAGACTATTAGTATTAACTTTCTCTCTTCATGTTTTGCTCAAAAATTGAAGACAGTTTTAACAGTGGGACAAGCATGAATGAACATGAACATGTAAGTGTCAAACAATATAAACTATAGATGAAGCCTGGTCTGCTTTTATGATTTGAATTTCAGAAATATACTTTCAGTTTTTGTAGTCTTATTGTTCAGTGGACAAGAAAAGACTTGTTTATAAAAATTATGAATATCTAAAAATGAGTTGTCTGTTATTAATGAATATTCATTGACATTATGAGTGCAGTAGCAACAAAAGTTGTAAATAATTGACTGAATATTTTTCTGTCAAACAAAAGAAATATTAGGCATAAGGCATAATGACAGTTTTGATACCCCATATTTGTGACTTTCATTCCAGAAGAGATTTTAAATGAGTGGGCAGACCTGGATTGAGGGTGAAGCTACGTGTGGGTGGGGGAGAGGTTACAGAATCAGATAATTTGAATGCATCATATTTCATATTATTTACTGGGATATTTAGTGTTAAACTATACCAAAGTAGCTATTATCATCTCACAGCATCATTTTGAATAAAGAAAGAGATTATTGTATAATTTTGTCAAAATTAAGCTGACAAAGAAATTCACATTTTGTGTGGTAAATTACAACATTCTGAGACATTGTTCATATTTGCAAAGAATCATTGCAAATTGAAGAAAAAGTCTCCTAATTCATCTCTTTGCTGTAATTTGTGTTAATATTTGATACTTCATTCCCATTATTCATTACTCAGATTATTCAAATTGTATTTCAAATTTGGAAGAAGCCTAAACATTCCCCCAAAAAGTTTGATTTGTATCAAATTCTTGATGAAAAAGAGTCTGGACTACAAAAGCTTAAGAATACAATACATAGCTGACTTGTGACCTTTGTTCAGAGTGAAACAACATTTTTTTAGCCTTAGGTTGATAACATATATTACTATTTTATTTATGTTTTGCAAAATTGATGACATATGTGACTAATTTCTGGGGAAATGCCAAGAACTGCTTGCTTGGTCCATGTAGTAGTTACAATTTTTTATCTTGTTTCTGTTCTCTGTGAAAGAGATGTTATATACAGGAATGAATAAGTTATAATGTTTCAGTTGTAATCATGCTTACCACAGAGGTCTCATGCTTCTACATATATACACAACATTAATGATGATATTCTTTTTGATTCCTTTGCTGATAGCAAAAGGAACCATTGCGGTCCCAATGCTGTGTCTGTGTGTGTTTGTATGTGACACTTTGGCTCGTAAACATGATAACTCAATATTCTGGATATTGGATGGACTTCAATCTTCGTATGTGGATGCACCATATTGAGTTCTCAGTTGCTATTGTTTGTGGGTGGGATCAATGGTCACAATAGAGGTCAAGCTGTGAAAACTTCTAAACACGATATTACTAAATATTAAAATGTTGGATGGACTTCAAACTTGGCATGTACATGCAACGTACTTATTTCTGGGAGGCTATTGTTTTTGGCTGGGATAAAAGCTCATACTCAGTCAGCAGAGGTCAAACTGTGTAAACATTTTAAACTAGATATCTCAAGAAGGGAAGCTTGATGAATCTCATGCTTGGCATGTTGATGTCCCATATTGATGAGATGAACCCTATTGAAATTTGGTGTAGTTTAAATGTCATTGGCAGTCAACATTTAAGTCAAAGTTTCACAATCTTGTAAACATGATAACTCAAGAAGAACATCTTTCTTGAACTTTATACTTAGTATGTAGATCTAGCTTGGTGAGTGCAAGAACTCTATTGAAATTGGTAGAGGTCAAAGGTGAAATGAGGTCAACAGGTGTGAAAGTCTCAAAACCTTGTATACAAGACAAATTTAAAACTTTAATTAACCTATGAATTCTCCAATGCTATGATTTTCTTTTTGTGAACATAGTTTGATGAAATTCAGTTCAGTTTTGTGAAGGGGCTCTATAAGTCTTCAACAAAACATACAGTTCATCCTCTGAGCTTCAATAGGTTATCTTAAATGGTGGGGGGGGGGGCAAAATTGGCTCAAGGGGTCAACAGGTTATCTCAACTGGTCTCAAAATTGGCCATTTTCTCTATGATGTATACTAAATAGTTTTGCTCTTGCAGTTAAGTGAACCTCTCATTTATTAATAACAATTATTAAAGGGATGGTTTCAAGGTGGCAGAGCTGATTGGTAAGCAAAATGTCCCCATATTCATGCATCTATGTGTCTATACTTCACGTAGGAAGACTGTTTCTTTCTTGATAGTGGAACATTTTGGAATAAAATTCTATATTATAAAATCCTAACCAGTGAATGAAACGGTTGATGCCCACAAGGGAGTGCTGTAAGTAAGAGCTGGAAGTCTCAGATCTTTCCTGGTTCTCACTTAACTCTTGGACAAATTTAACTCACTTGCTCTACATTAGTCAGATAGTTATTTGGAATTTTTGAGCAAATTGGATGGCAAGGAATAATAAAGCCAACTTGCTTTCTGGTTTATTTGCTAAGTTATGATATTTCATCACAATGCTGAAATTCATGCCTTGCTTATTATAACAGAGGGCAGTATTAAACTTTGTGTAAAGTACATGTCACCAATAGCTTAGATTTTGATGATCATAATTTGTGATACTGCCCTCTCCTTGATATCTATTTATAGCCATGTCATAGCTATCATGCTTTTTGCATTTCACGAAAATCAAACAAGGCAGAAACATTGTTGTTTCTGCTTTGGCCAAATTCATGTTTTATTAAAGATATAGTGGAAGCAATATAGATGATTAACTAAGATAACTCGCCACATCAAGCAATATAAACCCTTGTAATTCTTCCCTCAAGACAACTGCATGGTATATATGTAAAGATTATCAATCCCATGTGATCTGCAAAAGTTTTGTTTACAAAACATATATTACCATCTCTTTCACAGGGATAACTTAAGATTTACATGTTATAGTTCCTTGTATTTCATTAGATATGTCATCATTTTTGCAAAACCCATTCAATAATTAGTAAAAAATTAAGAATACAAGTTATCAACCAACAACTATTTCCATAGATTAATTTCACCAAGACAAAGTTCTTCTAAGCTATAGGAAGATTTGTATTGCATTATAGAATTCTTCAAATTTTTTGCCCGGGCTTCTGAACTGGAAATGGGAAATTTTGGAAATGTTGTGCTTTATAAGTTTAAAATGAGAATTGAATAATTAAGCTAATTAATGAGTAATTGGATCAAAGATCAGATTGGATCAGATATCAAATATATATACCCCAATAATGACAAAGAGCTGGTTTAAGAAATCTGTGAATTATTTTATTCAGTATTGCTTTACAAATGATATGGACAAGGTTGCAGGATTGTTCTTTATTCATATTTCTATGTTAGCTTAAATTTGACAGATGATAAAATAATGATCTTTGTTCTTTATTCAAATTTGATGTTGTGAGATGCAAATAGCTACTTTGTTAAAAAGGAGCACAGAGTTTATTTTTGTAAATCATTGTAAATATGAAACTAAGAGGATATGATTCTGTTGACCCCTTTCCACCCCCTCCCTCCCTCCCTCCCTCCCCACACACCCCCGCACTCTCCGCATCTCCTTCCTGTCATGGTATCTGTCACTCATGAAAATATCTTTGGAAAGATAGTCACAGAAAGAAAGAATGGAAACTGTCAATGCCGTATGTAAATATTTAATAGTTGTTTTGTTTGGTATGCAAAGTAAGTTATTGCTTCTAGCATTATGTTGGATTATGCTGGATCTTGAATCAGTGTAATTGCATATTGTACTGTAGATAAGAGACTTTCACTTGTAGATGGTGGTGATATTCATAATATCCTTTTCAAGTCTTTATCTACACTGAATATGAAAAAAGATGAAACTGAAATTAGTAGGTTTCAAAGTGGAAGTAATAAAGGCAGCTAGTTTCATTTACTTTATTATCAGCATTGTCATGAATATTCATTTACTGTGCTATTGTTGTCCTCAGTTTTTGAGGGAAGAAACGTGAAGAGTGAAGTTCATACTTGGTCGTAATCATTACCTTGTGATTGTTATATCAGGCAGTGGATATAGTGTGTGTATGTTTTTATCTAACGTGATGATGATGATGTCCTTCATAATTATTCAAATTATAATTAATGTTTCTTGAAGTCATAGTGAATATGGAGTTTCTTTTGAAGAGAGAAAACTGTTTGTTTTATTGCTTTTTGTTAAGTTTTAATTTTGCTGGACTTCTTGCTGCAAATGGATCAGACTCTCATTGCTACTGGAATGAACCAGGTGACATTAATTGCTCAATCTGTGACATGTCTAATGGAACCATCATTGATTGTAGCAAAAAGGGATTAGAACAGGTGACTGTTAATGGAGGATGTTCAATCATTGGTTTGAATCTTTCTCATAACAGACTGTCGAAACCTCCAAATATCTCTGAAAGTCCGGTAATAGAATGGATTGACTTGTCTCATAATTGCATCAGGTTATTGACTGGAGAGAATATTGGAAGACTGAGTAGTCATACCTTGAAGGTGATAGACTTAAGCCACAATATACTTCTTAGAATGGAAACACAACATCTTGGTAACTTTCTGCCAAATCTTTCTATTTTCATTCTGTCACACAATCTATTGGCAACCAGCTCTTTTGAGGTCTCTGACTGGAAGAGCTTAAATCATCTTAAATTGCTGGATCTACGGAACAACAGCAATCATGCAAGTAATAAATTATCCACCTGTGACCTTGGGAAAGAAGGTGGAATTTTTCTCCTGAATTCACTAAACTGCTGTCTTCCTTGTATTGAGGCCTTCCTTCAAAATCATTGTGAATTTGATTATCTTTTTGTTGAATGTCTTGGTGGAGACACTATTGAGAGAAACTGTAGCAGGGAAGATGTGAATAGACCAATGTTGCAATGTAACAGGAGTGTGTCTACCACGAATGCTTCAACGATGACCACCCCAACAGGACACATACCAACTACTATTGACCATACTACTAACCCTACTACTAACCATACTCCAACATATACCAAACCACCACCCTATAGGTTACCAGTTTATTTCTCTCTAGCTGGAAGTTTTCTGATGCTTTTCCTGTTGATCTTCACTGTTTGGAAATGTTACCAAAGGAGCCAAAGATCTAATCGGTATGACAAATGGCTTTCTGTGTATACACCTAATGGGCATACAGTCTATCCATCCTTGACAAAAATTGTCCTTGATTCATCGGACTTCACTGTAAGGAAGCCTCCTCCTGCCACTCTGACAAATCCTCCCGATAGAAGGTCTGGTCTCGCTTCCAGGGCAAAGTCTCACGAGATTCTAAGTCAACATAGTAAGAAGAAGAACAGAATCGTGATCAGGAAACAAATTACAAGCTTACCTGTGCTTGAACGTGAAGAACCAACCCCAAAAAGAATTCTTAGTTGGATTTAAGAATATTAGTTTTTGTTGTTGTTTGAAGACACTAATAACTTCAATCACATGGGTGACAGACAGACTGATAAAAATAAGTATTACTTTATATGGATATTATGAAGTCATTTTCAAATTTTGCTATTTCCCTATTATGCACCTTGTTCTAACATCATTGTAGGTAATGTTATAAATATGAGTACTTCACGTTAAAGTTACATCTTTTTGTGGGATTCAAACAGTTATGTTTCAATTTTTATTAAAAAAAAAAAGGTAAGTCGCATAAAATTTGACTGATGCGGGCAAGTTTAATTCCAACACACTGCACGATAACTCCTCTGTGGCACTTGTTAGGAATATCCTCTAAAATAGATTCTTTGCTTATAGAAGCCAGGAGTATATATTATCTATGATCTCCAGAGCTGTACAGATGTCTAAGTTACCTAATCCAATGTTTCTTTATGAAGAGCATGTTACCCTGATTAGGGTTGATAGCAGAGAAATGACTGGAATTCAGAAAGGAAATTATACTCCGCAAGTAATTTTTAAGAGGTATTAAAAACGGTATACAAATATGAGATTTATTACCCCTATGAATTTTCTACGTTTGTGTATGTCTCCTGTCGATCCCCCCCCCCCCGCCCCCATCCTTCCTTTCACCTTGCCCTGCCCCCATCCTTGCTACCACAGTCACAGGTGATTACGTTGGAACTGGGATCTTCATGTGATTTCATATTTACTCTTTAAGGAGAATGAAAAGTCTGAGGATTAGATCAAACTATATCGCAGAGATTGGAAAAGGTTCTGGTGTTTGAATGTATATTGTTTGGTAAATACGTCTGTTCATAAAACTTTGTTTGGTTGAAGGCCTTATGATAATGGTTAAGTTCTATCAAATCTATGTTGTTTTATAAATCTCTCTACAGTTTTATTTTATGTCTGTTTAGTCTTAAAATTTCAGTTAAGTCTTATAATGTCTGTTTAATCTTATTAAATCTATCTTGTTTTATAAATGGATGTTCAGTATTATTTCTGTTTAGTCTTATTATATATGTTTAGTCTTATCTCTGTTTTTTTAAGTCTTATCAAATCTGTTGTTTATAAATGTCTTGTCAGTCTTATTTTATCTGTTAAGTCTTATTACTGTATATCTGTTAAGTCTTATCATTTCAGTTAAGCCTTATTAGGTTTGTTTAGTCTTATTAAATCTATCTTGTTTTATGAATGTATGTTTAGTCTTATTTCTGTTAAGTCTCATGATATATATTTAATTATGTCTGTTTAAGTCTTATCAAATCTATTTTGTTTTATAAATGTCTTTCAGTCTTATTATGTCTCTTAAGTTTTATTGTGTCTGTTTAAGTCTTATCATTTCAGTTAAGTCTTATAATATATGTTTAGTCTTATTTCTGTTCAGTAAATATAAGTTAAGTCTCATGATATATATTTAGTACTATTATGTCTGTTTAAGTCTTATCAAGCCTATGTTGTTTCATAAATGTCTTTTCATGTCTGTTTAGTCTTATTAAATTTATCTTGTTATATAAATGAATGTTCAGTATTATTTCTGTTCAGTCTTGTTATATAAGTTTAGTACTATTATGTCTGTTTAAGTCTTATCAAGCCTATCTATGTTGTTTCATTAATCTCTTTTTATGTCTGTTAAGTCTTATTTTATCTGTTAAGTTTAATCATTTAAGTCTTAAATCTATCTTGTTTTATAAATGTTATGTTCAGTCTTATTTCTGTTAAGTCTTATTATGTCTGTATAAGTCTTATCAAATCAATGTTGTTTTACTAATGTCTGTTCACTGTTATTCTGTCTGCATGCTATTATGTTGACATTGGTTTACTTTTTAGTTAGTTTCATGAATTTATGCTGTTTATAGTCATATTAACATCTCTTTAATGCGATTGTCTGGTGGCCCTAAGAACTTACCTTAAAAAGTGATAAATAATTTTCCAAACATGTTGTCAAAGTATGAGAACGCTAATGTTGCATTTGACAGAGAAACAATTTTTTAATCATTAAGGATGGACATTTCCAATATGATTTGAACAGTAACGAACGTAACATCATCTTCGCAAATGCAGATTGCGACATAAACCACGCTCCATACAGTACCTACAGTAGTCACAACAAAAACCGCGTTTGTATACAAATTAATTTCTTCCTTAATTTTCCTTGAAATTTCTTATAAATTATATATGTTTTTAAAAACTCCTTAAGCCGCCATATATGTAGTAGATCGGTGGTTTTGTGGTTTTTGTGTAACACAAGATAAGTTTGAACGGCAGACTCTTTGTTGTTTACATTGCGATGTTCAGCTCCAATGCGAAGAACGTTCGCATGTATAGGCTACTCTAACATTTACAATCAGACAGTTCTGTGAACCTAAGCTTCTTGGTACATTCTGCTCTGACATCGATTCCACCAAGTTTCATCTTTTTTCAGTGTTCAGAATACTTGTTAAGTTTCCTTTCACTGTAAAGTAGATCCGTGAATTTTATTTCAGCGATTTCGAAGAACAGTTTATGAACTGTGGTTTAAGTGTGAGTGTATTATGTGCAACGCTATGTACATATACCAACTGGGCAGGGTATAGTAGGCTGTCGCTCGTTTTGCCTATTTGCCTGCGCTCAGTCAATCACCAAATTGATACGTTTGAACAAACGGTGCTTTTGGTGACAAACTGGTGAATTTGAAAACCAGATTTCTACAAGAAGAAAACGTTGAATGGGGACAGTTTTCACAAGGTTAGAAACAGAAAAATAAGGACAATGTATCAAAATCTTTCACCAGACAATTCCTTTAAGTTTTATATCTGTGTAGACATATTGTTTTTAGTTTCATGTTTGGCTTTTTCTTGGAGGGGGGTGGGAGGGTGGAGTGGGTATTGATGTAATTTTAGTCTAGTTAATCCGTTTTGTCTGTTTACACTTGTATTTTAATGTTTCTTTATCAGTCTTTGTTTGAAATTCTGTTTAAGTTTGTAAAAATTCTCTGTCTTAAATGTCTGTTTCTAATCTTTCTTATGTCTGTGTTGTGTCATCTTATTTTATTGTCTGTTCATAGTATTGTATTATTGTCTGTGTTCATTTTGTTTTAATGTCTTTGTAGTCTTATTTCTCTGTTTCTCTCTATGTCAATTCATATTGCTTATTATTTTAATGTCTATTTTTTGTCTTATTACCTTCTTTTTGATCATTTTAATGTATTTTGTTCATAGTCATATATATGTATATCTCTCTAGTAAAATTATGGTACATTTATTATAATATAATTGTTGTCTTTATTATAATAAATTTAATTATTATCATTGTTGCAATTCTTATTTACTCTAAACTTCTTTATTACATGTGTATATTGGTGTTATTCTGATACTTGTAAATATGACCATGCAACTTGAAAACTGTGAACGTTATTTTTTTGACACTAGATTAAGTAATTATGTTAATTACATTATTAGTTGTAGCTGTTCATAAAGGTTTTGATAATAATTATATGTCAACATTTGTTTTCATTAGGAATTTGTAAGAAATTTATTCTTCCTTGTAAAAACACACAATTGGTTATTGTAAGTACCTTAAAGCAAATATTATTATTTTGGGAAAATATTTAAAAAAATGTTGTAACACAATCTACCCAAAATGCCAATCTCATTAACTTAGAAGAAAGTGAAAGATCTTTGTGACCAATTGAGAACTTCATGCTACATTTGCAATAAGAATGCATGCAACTATATCCTGTAACTAGATAGCTGCAACATGGAAATGGAACTCAAGCTGAACCATTTTACTTTTAAAAGACTTAATAGTGCAAGATAGTGCAAGCGACCTTCGTGGTGATAATATATTTTATGTTCTTTGAAATTCTCATTCTTTTCTATGGTAATTGTTTGTAGAAATGATCACTCAGTCTATAATTTTCTTTACCACATCTGCGATATAAAATGTTGGTTTGTACATATTGTAGCCAATGTGTATAAGTATAGGGCAGGATTTACACAGAATTGCTCAAAGAAATTTCTGTTGATAAGGAAGGACAGTTTGTTGAATCAATAATGTACACAAAATATGGAATATGTTGCGCTAACTGTAAGACTGGTATTAAGGTGGTACTTATTGTAATTACTTTCAGCTATTAATGTATAATATTTAAAAATTATAAATTGTAATTTCCACTTCAGTGTCAAATCAATTATGTTTCTTTTGACCCGAACAAAGTTTTTACATGGTTTTAATGGACTTTGTCAGATTCTATTTTCGAATTGTTCCTTAATAGAACATGTATGCTGCAGATAGTACAAGTGTACTGTAGATGTTGTCTTGATTGCTGTCCTTACCTTAATAATTTCACTTAATAATGTTATTCAATTTGTTCTGCGCTAAGGTTCCCCAAACCTGTTGGGATCGACCTGGACCTGAAATGTCGTTTTGTTTGTTTTGTGATATATGTAGCCTCATGGCTAAGTTCATCTCAGGCTATTTAACTAGTATTTGAGTTAGTATATAAAGCACTCATAAAAAAGGAAAATTTACCCTATGACGTAAAACTTAGATATAAACGTATCAAGATATGGAAAAGAAATATCCCACTATTTTATGCAAAGATTTGATTGTGGAAGTGATTGCAATCTCCCTGTCTGAACTATAAAGTTAATTGGAGTTAATTAATCCTTTTTATATTAAAGATTCTTCTGTCTTTATAGTTGGATTTTGATTGGTTGAATAATTGATCATTTACTATAGATGTCATTGTACACACAAAGTTATTTCCCTTTGTCTTAGTACATTAAAGGAAGACTTCGAGAAGGGCCGGGCCCAGTCTGTGACATAATTTTGCTAGGTGCTGACCTGGCTCTTCATGGTCCTGTCTATATGAACCTTTATGTATATCAATCAAATATCATAACTGGCAACATATCGTACTTATTTATGGAAATCAACATCAATAAGCCTGTTTGGAGATGCAACTTATGCATGCGTGAATCTATGTGCTTGACCTCCACTTTGGGTCATTTGTGCGCTATACAATGTGTGTTGTTGTTGTTGCGAGTGTACTGTAGTAATAATGAACGAGATTAATCTGAGAATTTCCGGAAAAATTGTTAAGATAATGGCCTTTTTTTTATTTTGCTAGGTCAGAAATTTAAGTAATAGCATTGCCCTACATCGGAAAAGATTTAATTTTGCGTTATACCTCAGGACTAAAGACATTCGCGGGTGATAATGATACTACATTTGAGGTATGAGTACTAAGATTATTTAGTATGTAATTTGTCGCATAGGGTTTATTCGAATGTATAGAAAGTTAGCACCAATGAATTATACATAGGAAATATCATCATAGCTTGTCATATTATTATTACAAAAATCTGTTAATACGATAGAAAATCATCACTTCAAGATTTTTGTGTATGTGAATGATCATGAGAACGAATTTGGATAAATTTTTGACTTTAAATAACTTTTGCCTTTACAACCAGTGCATATCATATTCATGCAGTATGCATACTGTAGGATCTGCACCAATTCCGCTAATTCAGTGTCTGTTGCTGTTAACAATGTTGGGGAAAGCTGAGGCAATCTCTTCGCATGGAAAACAAGTGCGACAAGTTGTTATTTTCTTCCCGATAATTTTAAGTCCTCGCTCCCTTAGAAAGACCTTCAAAGCTTTAACCGTCCATAGCTTTATATCATCGATGGATAATTCATCCTCCATTGCAAAAAAATAAGAAATATTTCAATACAAATACGATCAATATTTGGAGTTACAATGCTATAGTGTATGCATATGTGTAAACAAGCTGTAGAGTGGGCTACTATCACAGTCGCCCCTTTGACCTGTTACGTAACCATTAGCTGCTGGTATCTCCGAACTGGCTTATAAGTATGATACATCATGTGTACTTAACTAACATGATAAAGATACTTACAATGCAAAAAACATCAACCCAAAGTAGTAAACATTATTGATAGAATCAGCAATATATTGATATATTTTGGAACCAAATTCAAATCTAAAGTTGCATGTTTGCAAACATTGCACTGTGTGCCTAAAATAAAATATGTATTTAAAATTGGTGTAAAATTGGTGTTAAAATAAAATTGGTGTAATTGGTGTTTAATAAAATTGGCTGTTTCACATGTGAAAGAGTGAGGAAATGTTTATTAAACCTGTTTGTGGCAAACCTAAGACACTCCAGTACAATTAATAGAAAGATTTGACTTGTAAAATTTTGTTTTGGTAAGGAATTTTCTAACTGTATCCAATATGTGATGTCCTGGATCCAGTAGGATTCTAGTGGAGTCTTTTAATTGTTGTTTTTTCTGTTCATACTTTGGTTAAAATAATTGAAACATTCCTTGTCGTTTTTGTTTATAAACATTATCTAAGTTGATATCAGTTTTAGGAAATTGTACTATAGAAAATGTTATATTTGGTAACATATTTACAATAACTACACAAACGGATAATGAATAAACAAAAAGGGAAACAAAAATGCAATGAAGATGATGATCATCATTGGTCTATATGAAAGAGATCCTTGCAGGGGGGTGGAGCTGGGGGAGGGGTGCACATGCCCCCACTTTTTCCCAAAAGAACAAATGTACCCTACTGGCAAATAAAATGTGCCCCTTTGATGATTGAAGAACTGTCTTTTGGATATCTTAAGCCTTTGTTAATTTTAATATTTTATTTTAATTATTTATTTTTAGTCAGGTACATGTTATTTTTAAAATGGCATC